>JANHGN010015690.1:77270-97341 GCA_024605025.1 Megaceryle maxima
TTGGTCAGTTGGGGTCAGCTGTCCTGGCTGTGTCCCCTCCCAACTTCTTGTGCACCCTCAGCCTACTTGCTGGTAGGGTAGTAAGAGAAACAGAAAAGGCCATGACTGTGTAAGTGGTGCTCAGAAGTAATAAGAACATCCCTGTATTATCAACACTATTTTCATCACAAATCCAAAACATAGCCCTGTATCAGCTACTATGAAAAAATTAACTCTATCCCAGCCCAGACCATCACACTGAGGAAAACCAAATAAATCTTAGCTACTGCTGCTTAGCCAAGTTTTAGTAGTTTTCACCAAAAAGTGGTTGTGGTTTTTTTTTTCCTCAACAAATTCAACCTCATGAACCAGCTTTCATCATATATAACAGGAAAGATCCTACAAAATTAAAAAAAAAACCCCAAGATGAATAGGTATAAGTAGTCTGCCCTATTAGAAGGCTCTGGTAATCTTGCTACCTGTCTGTGGTTTGCTCTAGTTCTTTCTTAATCTCTGAGACATATTTTTTTGTTTTGTTTTGTGTTTTTTTGTTTTGCTTTAAACTGTATCGGCACCTAATAGATAGCTGAGGCTTTCTTTATGCAAGAAAGCAAGCACAAGGGAAGTGTATCAGATTTTCCGACATCTAGGAATGTGTCCACAAACCATTTTGTTTGTTCTGAGCTAGGCTGAGGTTCGAATATGAATGCAAAATAAAAAAAAAAAAACAAACCCACAAAACTCTTGACGTTGAGGTCGTAGCTCTTGGGGTTTTTTTTTCCAAAGGTCGGGGATTAATACAAGATTACACACTTTGTGTTGAGAGCAAGTGTTTGTACTACATATATTCTACAGGAAGAATAAAATACCTTGATGTTGGAGTGTAAAGTGTTTCGTAATTACAGCCTTATTTCATTCTTCAAAACCTCCTAAGAACCCAGATTCTTTCCAACTGTGTCATTCATTTGAATTCTTCCATGCATCATCATACTGTCTAAGGACCTTTACTTGCTAACGGTCATCTCTGTATGTTGGGGGATTTATTACTGTGTGGGTGTCTCTTATAACAGATCTGTTTCTTTAGTTGCTAAATAACACACTCTGGAGCTCTTTGTAAAAGACTCCTTTCCTCTGATGGGTATTTTTTATGCAGTTCTTGAGCTCTTACAGCTCTTAGCAGCCTAGCAGTAGTTAACTACTGTGTACCCTGTGGAGAGTAAAGACTTCTAATGCTTAAAGGTAAAAAATTTCTAGTGTATCTGGGAAGAAATTTTAGTTCTTTCCAGAATATATTGACATGCTCGATGCTTACATTTAACTATGCACATAGAGTGTTATCTTTCAGCAGCTCTTTAGTTTGTACTTGTGGCCTGTTTATCCTACTGCAAAAGTTGCTTCCTGAAATACTATTATTAAAAAAAAAAATCATTTTGAGTTCTGTGTCTTTCCAGAACCATTCTCATGATCATTTACTGGACACCAGTGACTCAAGAAAACAGCAAGCTAATCAGCACAACTACCGTACGAGATACGCAGTAGAAGAAACTGCAAGGCCTGCTGAAGAGTTAGAAAATGGACACAGTTCCTCAGATGTAAGTTCCTTATTCGTGGGGCCATCTTATAAATTCCATTTCTACTTATATAAGATTCTTACTGGTTTGGGGGTTTTTGGGGGTTTTTTTGATAATAAATGAAAAGATATGGAAATACTACATTAAAAGGACTGGAAATAGTTTTCAGAATTAAGCTAGCCATTTTAAATGGAGGCTGAGAAGCAATCGGGCTTCCACTAGCTGTATGTTTGAAAAAATGTTGCTCTAAGCTCTGTGTCTGTCCAGACATAGATATTTTCTTCTTTTTATTTAATTAAGTCCATTAAAGTGACTGTCTGCAAACTGAAATGCCTTTTTGAAAACAGAAAGCTTTTATAACGCTGTATATTTATAATACATAAAAAAACCTAGAATAGTTTTAGTCATTTTGTTGTGTATTACAACATTTTTGAGCACCAAAGAAAATGCTTTCTTTTTCCCTGCTTCCCCTTTGCGCCCCCTTGTTAGGAAGGTGAAGTAGTTGTTGCCAGCGGTGGAACATCAGAAGATGATGAAAGAGCGTGGCACAGTGATGGCAGTTCTAGGTAAGTGACAGTATACCTTACAGAGGGAAGTCCTGCTGATAAATTTTAAATAATCTTTTCTGTAAACAGTTAATGAGTAAAAACTAAAACTCATGCGTGTTTAGAAGAGAAGATTAAAAAGAACTTAAAACTTCCAGGATTCAATTTCCAGATGTATTACTAATTAAAGTTTAGGGAAGGTTTCATCCATGTTTGCCAGAAGCACAATTGTTTCAGATTGGTTTGCAGAAGGGTAATTCTTTGCAGGCACATTCATGCTTCACGCATGTGGTAGTAGTTTCCTATTACTGTCAGTCTGAGCTGTGTGACTGCCTCTACTAACTGTCAGTTTGAATTCAGAGAGCAAAGACTGAGATAGCTTCAACCCATCTTTTGTTTCTTCTTTAGACGATGTTTTTTGTTTGTTTGTTTTGTTTTTGTTTTGTTAAAAACTATTCAAAACCACAGTCCTGAGAACAGTGTCCAGACTTCAGCATGTATGGTCTTGAATTGACCAAGTAAACAGTAAATTTACTTCTAGTGATGCTACAAGTTAGGCTTCTTGCAAGAGTTAATTATCTCAAGGCTTTTGGTTTACTACCAGTTAAACTGTAACTAGAATATAGGGTTTTATGCACTGGTTTTAACTACTAAATTATTGTACTTATCTAGACTTTTAACGACAGTCTTTTATTGGGTTACATTATATAATCCAATGCACTCTGAATTGCTTTTTCAACTTTTTTTTTAAATTTTTTTTTCTTGGGTATATCATACATAGTGACTACTCTAGTGATTATTCTGACTGGACAGCAGATGCAGGAATCAATTTGCAACCACCAAAGAAAATTCCTAAAATTAAAACAAAGAAAGCAGAAAGTAGTTCAGAGGATGAAGAAGGACCTGAAAAACAAAAGAAGCAAATTAAAAAGGAAAGGAAAAAAGGAATTGAGGAGAAAGATGGACCATCAACATCACCAAAGAAGAGGAAACCCAAAGAGAGAAAACAAAAGGTTAGACATTCTTTGTGTTACAGGATGCTCGCTCCTACTTGCTTAGAAAGAGATGAATGATTCAGTTATGGACACAATTTAATGTTGTCTAATTTGTAAACACACGATGTGTTTTAATCATAATAAATGATAAGTGCTGACTCTTTTAAGTCAAAAGATACACTGATGTAATGATACACTTCGTGAATTTGATGAGTTGCACTTAAGGAGCACTTTTAATGTCCTTAACATCATCTTTTCTCAGACGAGAAACTTCCTTTCTGTTGAGCATTGGTATAACATGTGCCTTTATATTTTCAGTTATACTGAAAAGTCTCCCCACTGCCCAGTCGTGTGATGTCCTTTCTGTCAATTCCACAGAGTATGATATTTATATTATGGTTGCCACTGTACTTCCATCTAGGGGAATTTCACTGGTTTTTGTTGTAAAATTAGAAAGCAAACAAAACACAGACGACCATGTAATTTCAGTTTAGATCAGTGCATGAAAATTTTCAGTGACTTCTGTAATTTTCCATGTGTTGTGTTTAGGGGGTGCGTGTGTGGGGGTTGGTTTTGTTTTTTTAGATGAGAAAACTTTTTCTTTGTTCTTTCTTTATGGAGACCAGAAATGATTTATCTGGTAGCTGCTAATTGCTTTCATAAGCTCATAGCTTCTATGTTTACAATACCCAAGGAAACCAACTGTATCATCTAAGTAACTGAATAACTGCATTTTCTTTATTTATAAGATTGAATCCTCAGCATTCCTTATGATTATTATTTCCACATTTTGGTCCTCCTTAGAAAGCAGACTGACATAACAGCTGGTTAATATGCAGGTTGGCAGAGTATCAGCTTTACTGTGAATCTTTGTTATGACCTACAGGATGTTAGGTGGTGGTCTTTACTCTTTGCTTAGGCGGCTATTTGTTTATTGCCATTTGCTGTAGTGTCAATAGTAATAGTATCTTGGTATTTACAGAGTCTGAAACCAGAAGACGTTATGAGACCAGGAAAATAGATGGTGGTGGGGTTTTAATGGTTGAAACCTCTAGTTTAGGGGTTTATTATAAAATAGACTGGCTGCCAGCCTAGTATTTCCAGTTCGATTAAAGCTGAATTGACTGGTTTGGGGATCTTGCATCTGTTTTGTTCCCAGTTAGTGAGATGCAGAAGGCCTTTGATTCCAAAAATGTCGGATGTAGCTATTTCAGACTTTTAAAAATGACCTACTTTCTTGAATCACAAGAAAATATTAAGCTGGAAGGAATAGCAGAAAATCATTCCTCTTCCATCTGATGCTAGGAAGGATTAATTATACCGGTTACTCCTGACAGATACTTGTCTTTCGAAGTTTCTTGTCATGGAGATTCTACCTCTTTAATGGGCAGAGAGCTCACAGACCTTACTGGAAAAGAGTTCTTCCCAATTCCTGAACCTGAACCAAAATTAAGGCTTTCTGTTGAGGAAAGAAATTTTGACCATCTTTGTAGCCAAGCACAGGAATTAAGAAAGGAGTAGAGAAAGAATGTCATTATTCTCTATTAATGCATAGGCTGTCGAGATCTTGAATGGTGCTTATGTTTCTAATCTCTCTCCACCAAAATTCAATCTAAAACATGATACAGCAGTGAAGAAGGGCAAGAAAGGAGCACCCAGGAATATCAAAGGGTACAGAGTATATTTTTCTTTGGGGCCAACACAAAGCAGCTGACTCTTAGAAGGGAAAGAGTTTGAAGGAGTTAAAATAAAAAAAGCTTTTATAAAACAATGAGTGATTTAGAAAGGAATAAATGCAGAATGATTTACTTCCTTATTTTGTTACAGTGAAATGTAACACCCAGTGACACAGACATGAAGTTCAGAAAAGATCTTTTTCCTCATTCCACCCCCTGAAAGCAAACAAAAGCCCCAAACCACCTGAGCATATAGTCAGGTTTTGGAACTAATTACGAAGGATTTAGTAGAGTTTCAGAAATGATGAGACAAATTCACTGGGACTAGTCTCTTCCTGATAATTGAGTTCCAGAGAGTCTTAAACTGATTAATGTGTGAAGTTTAAGCAAGAGATGATTTTCTGTTTCAAGGCTGTTTCTTATCGCCTTACCATAATTCACTAATGAGCTATGCAGACTTTGCTCTGATGCCATGCATCAGTTTTTTACAAGACAGACCTGCTCAAACCTCAGAATCCCCAAGCTGCATATGTGTTAGAGATTTATTGCAATGGAGGTGTTCTGTTTTGATTTTTTTTTTGTTGTTGTTCTTAACTATCTGGGTACCCACCAGTGCTCCAGTGATGCACTCAAAGCAGTGTCCATCCTGGTGAAATCATATTTGACTCTGTGCAATGCAATTACACTTGGAGTATCCCATTTGCAGTCTGGGGATGCCAGAGTCTTCCACTATGGCTGTATGGAGAGCATTTCTGCACAACTGGCCAAGGCTGCTTTCTGTACATGCTCAAGATTCTGTTAGTAATTCCAAAGCAACTTAGTTTGAATGGTTGTTCAAAAACCTGCGTTATCTGGTTTATTTGACCTAGGAGCAGCAACTGCAGTGAGTTTCATTACTTCAAAATATAGGATCTGGACATAGAATCTGGAAATGCAGTTGGACAGCACATTACAGTAAATAAGCCGGAATGTAACAACAGACACACCCAATCTGGGTCCTTTCCATAGGCTATACCTATCTATATTCATTAATCTCTCTGTTCTCCTTTTGCAGGGTTCCTTAACTGAGGGCAACTGTAGAGAGAATGGCATATTTCAATTTTAACTTTCTGGCCATGAGATGTAGTTACCGGAGTGTTAATAAATTTAATCTTTGTTAGAAGAGCCCCACCATCACACACACACATGCACAAAACCATCAAACTAGAAAAAAAAAAAGAAGCCCACAAAAATCCAATTAGCTTATTACTTACCCACTTACATATGGTTTTTTATGCACTTTCAGATTATACATGTTTTCAGTCTTGGTATTAGTGTAAGAAGTTACATAAGATTTATCTTCACACTGGCAATAATTTTATTTTTACATTAAATATACTTAAGAAATGGCAGTTGATTTTTAATAAAACACTTCCCAGAATAAAAGGCTTCCCCAAATGTTAGTTTATTCATACTGTTCTTCTGTGTGCATTTTCTTCAGAGGCTGGCTGTGGGAGTTCTGGCAGAAAATGGTTTGACACTGGAAGAATGGCTGCCTTCAGCATGGATTACAGACACTGTTCCTCGTCGGTGCCCATTTGTGCCACAGATGGGGGATGAGGTATTGTAGTTTTTCCCTCTGTTTCCTTGCTTCTCTCAGTTTGGTTTTACCTTTCTTATTTTCATCAGTGCATTTTTCCCAGGTATTTTTTTTTCTCAGAATATTCTGGATTTTCTTCAAAACATTCTTTGATCTGGCTAAAAATTGGCTTTCACTTCCTTTAGTCTTTCTCATGCTTAAAAAAATATTCTGCACAGTGTTGCTTTGACTTTTTTATTACATGATGCTGCAGTAACACTCCTTTTTGTGCTATGTTCAGTGTCTTAGTTTTCTTATAACCAGTCCTTATTTGTAGAGCATCTTGTACGCTGAAGAATAGGTAAGAAATACAGATTTAAGTTGTTTAGAAAACTTCAGTCTGCAACTTGAAATTAAAAAAAAACAAAACAAACAAACAAACAAACAAAAAAAAACACAAAAAAAACAACACAACAAACCACACAAAACAAATAAACAAAACAAACAAACAAACTTCTTGGGGTGGAAGGTTTTTTTGTGTGTGGCTTATGGGTTTGGTTTTGGATTTTTTGAGGGGTGGATTTTTTTGTGTATGTGTTTATAATTAATTTATTCTGAAGAAAAATCCTAATATTCCCCTTTTCACTTGTGTTTCTGGTATCAGGAAACTTCTGCTGGTCTCCTGTAGCAGAAAGCCACAAGAGAAGTTTTGTATATGTTTCATACAAACTAGACTGTAACCCTTTGTAAACATGGCTCATATGTCTCAAGATACAGTAGCAAAAGGTTACCCATAAGTTTCTGCTTTGGAATATACAGTGCATGAATATTAACAATGAATTGGATGGATAAATAGTATCAGATAGAAAGCAGTCTTGAAAACCAGAGTCTGTACATGTTTCCTAAAATCCCCTCAGGTTAAAATAAGAGGAAATAGCTGGCTTATGTGGTAATGTGTAGTCTTTTGGCTCTACAGGTAGCGGCATGTTTCTGAGGTATTAAACAGAGTTCTTGTATAGCTCACATCCTCAGAACGCAGTCTGAGAAATACTTGACATGATGATAAAGTTGGTTAACTTTGTTCCTGAGCTAGAGCTATTTGTAGGCACCACCTTAGAAACTGAGTCAGGAACAGAGGTTGCATGTGCGAGCAGTTTTGTTTTCACTGGATTGCTTCACTGATGCAGTTCCCAGCACAGCTATGCAAAAATTAAATTAGCAGTGAAGGAGGGAAGGAGAACTTGAAGTTGAGAGTTGGAACTGGAGAAAGTGCTTGTGTATTTATACCCTTCAGCAAGTATGTTTTGGAGATTGTGCTGTTCAAAAGATAACTCCAAAGAAATATATTTGGTGCCTTGTACCATCTGGATACAGTGAAGTAGGAAAGTATTTATCTGTACCTGGGAGACTTCAACATCGTATCAATTTAGTAAGATAAACTGGTGTGTTTGATTTGGCACCTGCTGAATAGCACGAGCAGTTTGTACTAGGAATAGCTAAGTAGGTTGCATGCTTTTGTCTGAAAAATGTGTTAAATTGGTGAACAGGAAATTTTCCTCTCCTGTGTCTAGAAAATAGTAGTTGCACCAATAGAGAGTATGTTTGTACTCAAGCTGCTCCATCTAACATTTCATCTCTGGTACTTGCCCTGCCCTGCTTAAGATGTGAAAAGAAGCTATTCATCTAGAAAGTTACTTTTGAGATCCAGAGAAATAAAATTTAAGTTTAATTAGAGAAGTATGATCTGAAGAGGTCTTGCATAGCCTTTGAACATTTTGGTGGATGGTTGGTATACTTGGTATACTTTATAAGATTTGGGAGAAGAGATATTTCAAATTCATTCTTACAGCTGTACAAACAAGACTAAACAGTAGTGCTGCATTTACTTAGGGCACAAGAATAGCACATACCATCCCTTTTCCCTTTCTGAATACTGCCATTTACAGACCTTTGTCGTGTGTCTAGAGGGGCAGTGGAAACACCAGAGAGATGAGACTGCAATTTCCCTGTCTGATTATCGAAATACAGCGCATATTCATTGGAGTATTCTGCTGTGAATACAATAAAGAACAGTTTTGTCTGGGCACTGAAGCAAACAAGGAGAAGCCTTAATTTAGCAAAATTAAAAATAAAATTTCCTGGGAAAAGGCATAAATTCTTTTTTCTGCAAATATCTTTCTGATTTGTTCTTCTGACAGAAGATGCAGTGCTTAGAACCATTTGGAAAATGAAAATGTTTCACTTGTGTAAACAGTGGGTTGAATTTATTAGTTTTAGCAGAAACCATAAGTGTAGGAGGGGTTGTTTATAGCATGTGCCATTAAGTAGATCTTTTTTTTTGTTTGATTCACTGGAAGGTATGGGAAACAATTGTTGCAGCACTGAAAATGTAATTTAAATCTGTCTCCCAGTAGCCTCTGTTCCTTTTCCTGCCAGTTAGATTCTGACAGTGCATAGGAGAGTCTTACTGCTCTCATACCTTCTGTAACTACAGTGCATTCTTTCCCTACTCCAATATTGTGCTTATTGAATGCTGTGAAAATTGAGAGTTCAAAAAAATATCGTGGTGCTGATTCCTTTTCCATTAAAACAAACAAACAAAAAAGTACACACAAAAAAAACCCCAACCTCAAAAACATCAAACCAAAAACCCCAATTGCCATGCGACATTAAAGTTAAGTAACTGTTAATATAGAAACTTTACTTGTTTATAGTGTTTTATGATACAACTGTTTTGGAAAGCATGTGGAGATACAAATATTAGTGTGTTTATTTTTATAAATATATTTTAAAATTTACAGAGGGCTTTTCACTCTGCCTTTTTTGTTGTGTTAGACCCTTGAGTTTAAGCAGAATGAGGGAACAGCAGTTTGATGGAAATCCCATGTTTATGGCTTGGGGCACTTTTAGAAGACTCTTTAATGCACAGTACCTGCTGTTATCAGGCCGTAGTGATTAGTTTGAGGAACCTCTGTTCACATTTCAGATACACTGCATGAATAGATGTTTTAAGATTTTCAGCTTAGTACTTCCTTACAGTGAATGTTTTATACCAAAAACATTTCATCCACACAGTATCATATACAACATCATCAAACTAATAGACACTGGATCTATCAACCATGGAAATTTATAGTGGAATGATTTGAAAATTTGTAATAAGCACTTGAAATGTCTGGTTTCAGATTGTTCATGTCTTTGTCAGGTTGCTTGTTCAGTGGTATGTATGTGAATGCCAAAATCTTACCAGAACAATAACAAACAGCTGAATTGTCTTTTTAGAATATTTCTTGTTCAAAAAAGGTATTATTAGCCAGATAGTGAATTCAGTGTTAATTGATTGTCATCTTAGGGCTGTCCTACAGTGATGAATAACCAGGTGGATTATTGGAATTCATGTTACTGTCATTGAATTGTTTTGTAATGCGATGATAAATGGATTGGGTTTTTGTTACTGGTTTTGGTTTAATTTTTGGTTTAGGATATTTTGCTCATAGGGAAAATAATACTGTAAATTTTTCCTACTTTTTTGGTAAATGTTTATGATAATGGTAAATGTCTATGATAACTGCTTTAATTGTCCACCTCTTATTTTTTTGAGAACCTGTGACTTTTGCAGGAAAACAGATTGTAAAAAGGTCAATGATAACATAGAAAGTAGACACATTGTATGGCAGTGACATGCTCACATTCCAGCTCCTCAATGTCCTTGTTAGATAACTGTACACATTTCACTTTCAGGTCTACTACTTCCGACAAGGCCATGAAGCATATGTTGTAATGGCTAAGAAGAACAAAATATACAGTATTAATCCCAAGAAACAACCATGGCATAAAATGGAATTACGGGTATGACTGCTTCTTTATTTGTTTGTATCTTAATATTAAAAAAAGTTTGGACACTAATTGAAAGAAGATTCTTGATACAGATGTTTCTAATGTTGTGCTCTTAATATTTTAAGATAAGCGGGAAAAGTTAATTTAATAAATAGTCAAATGAAATCAGACCATAAACTGCACTTTTTTGCATCTGCTTGAGCAGATGAGGTGGTTATGCTTTGTAACAAAATATTGTTCAAACAAGTTACAATGTGAAATAACGGCTTGTTTTCAAAGACTAAATTTCAGATACCTGATTTTTGACGTGTTCTGTCAGAAGTCTTGGTTTTTTTCCGTAAAAAAAAAAAAAAAAATATTATCAGAAAGTTGTTATAATCAACTTCAGTGGTGGTACATAACATTTTGCTTATTTCAGGAGCAAGAGCTGATGAAAATAGTTGGGATTAAGTATGAAGTGGGATTGCCAACTCTCTGCTGTCTGAAACTAGCTTTCCTTGACCCTGATACGGGTAAACTAACTGGAGGATCATTCACCATGAAGTAAGGAAAACAAGACTCTATTCAAACTGGGGACTTTCTTTGGGGGATGGGGTAGGGTGGTGAAGTGAAGTTTAAGGTGTAAAACTACCATTTGTCTTGTGACTTGAGCTTTTGAATTGTGAATAATTCAAAGTGTTAATTTATGCAAGTGCTTTATATTTTTGCTGTTCTATCACTTAATAGATGTATGTTCTGTTGTAATTAGGTACCATGATATGCCAGATGTCATAGATTTCCTAGTGTTGAGGCAGCAGTTTGATGATGCAAAACATAGGCGATGGAATATAGGTGAGTTGTAGGGGAAGTTTTTTGGTGCGGTATTTGTTTTTCTAAGTGTCTACATATTTTCATGATAACTTATTAAAAAGGAGGTTATGGTAAATAAATCTTAATACTATGCTGAAATCAGAGAATGAGCTCTGTCCGTAATTGGATGTGGAGTCCTGCTTTGTCCTTGGCTGAAGCTACAGCAAGCAAACAAAATACTGAAGGTGATCTGTAAAAGATAGTGCAAAGAAAATATCAGTTTTGTGTCTGCAGAGAGGAATGAAGGATAATTTTTAGAAATACGAAGTTTATTGATAACTGATAGCTTACTGTAGCCTACATACTGCTCATCTCTCTTCTTTGGATTGAAGGTATTCTTACAACTGTGATGCTACTAGAGGGGTTTTTTTGTTTGCTTTGGTTGGTTGGTTTGGGGGCTTTTTTCCAGTTTTTGCTGGAAGTACAGAAATGTATTCTCCACCATTTGAAACTTGTCATCTCTAGATTCTACAGAGAGAATTTCCTTCCCATCTCTTTAAACTACTTTAAATTCTGTTCTAAGCACCATGTGGTTTAGCTTCATTGAGATGTGTGTAATTATAATTAACTGCTGTGTGATGTGGGTATGTTTTTGATTCATTTTACTTTGCCTGTGCTTAGTTATTTCCAAGTGTTGGATACTAGTGCAAGTCCATGACAGGCATATCCTCCAACCATACCTATTTCCTAGATGTGTTTCTCATATGATAACAAAGATCACCTTTCAATAATGAAATCTAACTGGGGGAGAGAAAGCTGCATTTGACAAAATGATCCTCTCAGATGTTGGTTTTGGGGTTTTTTTTCAGAAAGTCAGGAAATACCTATATTATCATTGAAAAGAACAGCCTTAGTCCCTGAAACTTAAAAGGTTAACCAGGTATTACTTATTCTTCAAAGTTCAGGATGAATTTTGTTCCCCTAAGAGAGAAATGTGTATATGATACCAGGTTTACAGAATTCTAGGCATCCCCGAGTCCTTTCCAGTATCTCAGTATATTCTGTGAAGTGACATTCTCCAGAAAGTGCAATATGGATAGCATTATGGTTTGGTTTTGTGTTGTGTTGTTCGGTTTGGTTTTTTTTAAGGCAAGTCTCAGTGTTAGGCACATTTTCTGTAAAGTAGTGCTGATTTATTTTATCAACTCACTTCCTGCAGGTCTTCCATTCAAGAGCTGTGGCTAGCATGTACGCAGCTGACTTGCCAGCATTTCTTGCCACTTAAGGCAAAGCTTCATACAGGAGGATAGACAGTATTAATGCAAATAAAAAGAAATAGTTGCTTTCTTTGAGACCATGTGAAATGCTAAAGCAGACATAGCAAAGACACTGCTGTTAAAACTTACAGCTCTTCCAGGAGCTTCCCTGAGTGCTACCCTGCTCTCTACACTGTCACTTTGGATATTTTACTAGTGTGTGCTTATGTATTGTGCACTGCTTTGTTGCAGTGTGAAACACAATATAAAAATGTTCCTTGAAAGTAGATCTTGTTTTCTACCAGGATAAGGAGAAATGCCTTAGAATTGTACCTGAAACTGTTTCTGACAATTTAACCACATGAATCTGAAATCTCCAAGATTTATCTGACACGCTCAAATCTTCTGAACTTTCACCATAGCTCTTCATCAATAAACTGGCATTGTTTTATTGTTTTCATGTCATGCAGTTGCTGGTTTGTCTTCTCAAGGCTACTGTTACTATCCAGTGATTTCTGTCACTCGGCCTACAAATTGATACTTTCATAGGCGCTCTTTGGAGAGTTACTGGATATTAAATCTTCTGACTCGACTTTTAAGTCATTAAAATACTGATCTTTTCACCAATTACAATCCTTGGTGATTTGTTGAGGGCTTCTGATGTTTTCTTTGTGGTGTGTTTTTGTTGTTGTTTGGGCTTTCTTTGTTCTAGAGTAGAATATTTGCTTATCAATGTATTTTTTTTAATAATATTAGATGTATATTAGTGTACGAATCCTTTCAGAAAGAACAAACTTAGAAAGTTGAGAAGTGACAGGTTCCTGTTTCTACTCATATACTTACTGCATATCTTTGTCTTATAGTCAAACTACAAGATTAGTATGTGGACTAAAAGCTATTCCAGTAGGATTCCTGCAGCTTGAGTTGTATTTCTAAGAGAGTAGGCGTACACTTGTAAGACATACACACCTATCGAAGACATAGCAGCCACTTTTAAGTTCAACATTCATTTTGTTTTCATCAAGCTAACGTTCTCTGGCCATACACATTTCTGGAGAATTATACTGAATCCTTCTAATAAGAATTTTTGATCTGCTGTCTGCATAGATGAGGTAACATGGAGGACATTGGGAAAATAGGGATTTAAGAGATCATTCTCTGTGTTTTCAGTCATGTTGTTTTCTCCTTCAGCATCCTGTCCATAGGGATGGTGCAGCTCTTGAGAAATCAGAAGCAGATGCCTACAGTATATGCTCCTTCAAATGGTTTTGTTCTGCTTAATGTTCAGCCCCATGAAGGCACTCGCAGTTGTAACTACACAAATTTCTTTGTAGAACTGATCGCTAGGGAATGCCATCTTGGGAGATTGTACTTCAAGAGCTCTTCACAATAATTTATTCCTTTAAAATAAAACATTAACCCTTATTTACATTTTTGATCTTGCATTTCATATATTTCTGGTATGCTTGGTTCTGTTACATTCAGTGCAATTAGGACTACTACTGACAGCTTTGTACTTGTCCTAGAATTACTTGTAATCCATTAAATATTTTAAAAAACCCCAACAAACAAGTGCAGTAAATAGAGCAGAACATTTTGGGGGGAATATATTTACTTCCGGTTAATTCACACAACTCCAGCAAGCATTTGGGCAGAGCGGAGATGTATTAAAGCAGATCAAACACTGCAGCAGTTGAGAAAGTGCATGTGTATTGTAATCCCGTGAAAAAAAAATGTGCGGTTCTTGGAATCACAAGCTTAAATTACATTTGTGCTTATATTGAGCAAACTGGATACTTCACTACAAATTGTTTCTAAATTCTGTGGCATGTGTTAGAAAATGTTAGAATTTATGATGGCATGTAATACATGTATTCTCATGTGTAATTTTTTTTAATAACACTTCTGACCTTTTTTTCTCAGCTAGGCAAATGCTTTGCAGTAGTGAAACCGTTTCAAGTCACAGTAAATTACTTTGCTAACCTTTTCAAGAAGCTTTAATAAATTTCATTCTTGTATCAATCAGATTGCCTGCATAGTAAAGTGAATGAACCTCTGAGTTACACTTGAATAGGTGAAAAAGCACCTGAGAAACTAAGGAGGAACAGCTCAGTTGCATTTAAATATTCCCTATACAAAAGTGTCACAGTGGTCAGTTACTTTAGAAGAGCATGTGGTGGTTATTGCAAGTAGATGTGAGTCTTAAAGCAATGAAATGTCTTACCTTTTATACGAAATCAAGAAATAAATTCTTACATAAATAATAGATGTGCAAATCATTAATTGTTTCTTAATGACATATCAACTTTCATTTGGTTTAAAAGCAGCCTTCAGAAAGAATTTAATAATTTTTTTTTAACTGAGTATGATTCATGTTTGCCCGTTGATGCTACAAGTATTCAAAAGGATTTCTGTATTCAAGATCAAGCCAAAGGTATCTAAAACCTGCTTTTCTTGGAAGGAGTAAGATGCCTTGTATTGATGAAATTATTTTGTGTTCTTACTTAGGTGATCGTTTCAGATCAGTGATAGATGATGCTTGGTGGTTTGGAACAATTGAAAGCCAAGAACCTCTTCAGCCTGATTATCCTGATAGCTTATTTCAGTGCTACAATGTCTGGTTAGCAAATTTATCTTCAATCTTCTATTCTAATTATTTCATCTGAAGTACTGACTGCAACAAAAGCAGTTTGCTTTCATTAAGTTCAGTCGTGTATCTCAGTGTACCAGTTTATTATAATACTCTGTGATATATAGATAATTTATGTTACAAACATTAAATAATTACATTGTTGAAGCAATATTAGTTGATAATTTAAATGTGGTTATTTTTAAGCTGGGACAACGGTGATACTGAGAAGATGAGCCCTTGGGACATGGAGCTGATACCAAGTAATGGTATGGTATATTAATAATATAATTTGTTTTAAGAGTGTATGTAAAAAAGAAGAAAAAAGTGTTTCATGGTTTTACCTAAATAAACCCGTTTCTTTTGGGGAGTGAGGGTAAGGCCCACAAACCAGTTGCATTGGAAGAACATTTTAAAATCAATTACTAACCTAAAAGAAGAGCAAAATAAATGAGCTGTGAAGAAGCATACAGCCATACTTAAACTAAGCAGGTGTTGGAAATAGAAATGTTACAAAAACTTGTAACAGATGCTGTAAGTTCGTTAACTTTTTGTACAGTCAAGGAGGATTGAAGATAAACCTGTGCCCAGTGTCATCTTTGAGAACACTGGCTGCTCTGAGACCTGTCAGCACTCCTGCAGATGCAACACGCCTATATGAGTGTTTTGTTTGCTCCCTGTCTGGCTCAGCACTTGTGGCAGAGTGGACAGCATAGCATGGGTGCTGTTCACAGACAAGAATGTAGCATTTCTTCTTTCCTCACTAAAGTGTATGGGTTTGGTTTTGGCTTTTTGTTGTTTGGGGGGGGGTTGTTTGGTGGTTTGGTGGTGTGGTTTTGGTTTTTTCTTTCTGGTTGGTTGGTTTTTTTAAAGATTTCATAAAAGTCTGGATAAAAAATGAAGCAGAATCAGCATTTTTACCTTGTGTTCCAGGAAGCATTTAATAATGCCATCATTCACAAGTAACCATATAAGTAAACATAAATAATTCTTGTTTCTTTTAAGTTGTAAATGTGTGCATTTCAACTTTTGAGTTCATTTCAGCCCTTCATTTAATGGGTGCATTTTTGTCACTGTAACAGAAGTTAGTGATAACATAACTAAAATAAGTAATTAAAAGAAAGAGATAACCAAACCAGAACCTGTTCTGTTTTTTTGTTTTGTTTTGTTTTCACAATTACTGATATTTGTTAAAACTTTCTTAAAAGAAAAAATAAAAAAAGAGGAGCACTTTGCATCATTATTTGAAAATCTGCTGTTACATTATGAACTGTCAAAGTTGGTAGGTCCTCAGGAATGCTGGGGTGATGGTACTTTTTTTTTTTTTTTTCTCCTTGCTCTGGAGCTTTGATTTTAGCATTTGACCTCGTGAAACTGACAAAGTGGAACCACTACCTGGAGAATGTTTTAGCATCAACATCAAAGTCATTATCTTAAACTCCATCTGATAGTCATTGACCAATCATTACTAAAATCATTTATTATCAAGAATTCACAGCTTTTAAAAAAAACTAAAACAAACCACAAAATTCAAGTGCAATAAAGGAATGTCTTAGTTGGTCCTAGAATAGGAGGATAAATCTTGTTTCACGGAAGACCTGTGCACCAAACCACATTGTAAGGATTTAGATTTAACATACGACAATATACATAAAGGATAATTGATGCATCCAAAATGTCTTTTGTTTTGCTTAGTAAAGTGATGTTTTATATAAATCTTTGAATTACAGGTGTATTTATTACACAAGATAAATCTTTGTTTGATTTAGTTTTCGTGTTACATTCTAGCTGTGTTTCCTGAAGAGCTGGGTACTAGTGTTCCTTTAACAGATGATGAGCGTAGAACACTGCTCTACAAACCTCTGGATGGAGAGTGGGGTTCCAGGACCCGAGATGAAGAGTGCGACAGAGTTATTGCAGGGATAAACCAACTCATGACTCTAGGTAAATCTTCAGTATTATGGAAAACAAGTTTTTTTCCATTACATTTTTCAGACTATGCTCTTGCATACTTTTAAAGTTACTCAAACAAATGTGATTAAAATATGCCTTTTACTTCTTGATTACTTGGAATAAAACTTTCTCATTTAAAAATTTTTCCTATAGTCAGTATATATGAACCCTGAATTTTCTCCTCTTTTCAAAGGTAACTTTTGATTTTTGGTAGATAATTTTACATATGCTAGGGGGTTGGGATTTTACACGCTGAAAACAGATACTTGATTTTTTACTTTATCTACCAGAATCTCTTGTTGGGGTTAAAATGGCTAACTTTGATGAGGAGAATGTTAACTCTATTACAGGCAGATCGGGGCGGGGAATCTTACATACTTCTTTAGAGGATGGGTATCTATGTGTAGATTTCCCCTGTATTGGTCTTTTCTAATTCCCATTTTCTTCCCCGTGTTGCCTTAGTTGTGCAAAATCCTGAGGAAAAAATAACTGATAAACCTATGAAAAGGTGCTTGCTATTTAGTTGTAGAGCAATTACTCTTTACAGGCAGGTTCTGAACAACTAATTGTTAAAATGTTTAACACATCACTACAACATTTATATGATCATCTGGGTGTCTGAGGTGGAGATCAGTAACATACAGACTGAATCATAAGTCTTTTGTGTGTTTTGTGATGAGCAAACTGTGTTGTCAGCAGTCATAGATTTTGGGGGTAACAGTGGTCGTAAATGTAATATATAAGTTGTCACAAAGTTTAACTGGTTTTTGAAGTACTTGAAGAAAGGTGAGACATGTATGTTTCAAAAAACCCAGAAGGCTCTTGCTCTCAAAATACTTCCAATACCTAAATGTCCCACATTATGGCAGCTTTAGTCACATACTGCATAAGAAGCTTCCCTTTGCTTCCAAAAGCAAGGAAGTATCTATACTGTGTAGTAAACCAAATTATGGAATTATGAGGAATTACTTGCAAGGCAATTGAATTTTAATTACTTTTTCTGTGTGGTCTAAGAGTAATGGCTTTACATTTTGCATTACATTGTATGGCAAACTGCTTCATTTGGGATTTAACCATAGCATATGTGGGGTGTATTGGTACAAAGTAACAGTTGCTAGAATATAGGAATAAGTAAACAGCTTTTAGAAGAAGGGCAGTCTGTTTAGCAACAACATATTTTCTGTTTTAAAGACTTTGGGGGGGAGACTTTAAAGGTTGGGTTTTTTGGCTTTGTTTTTGGTTTGTGGGTTTTTTTTAATGTTTTTGTATTGCGATATTTTCCCTTGAGGTATAAAATGTTATGATGATGTCTAAGTGCTCAGGATGCAGAGGAAGTGAAGAGAAGTCTGTTAAGGTGCACAGGCTTAATTGCTTAGCAGTCTTGTAGCATTATGGTGGATTGGTTTAAGAACACCTCTTTGCTGTGAGGTAGTGACAGGAGATTGGTTTTTATTTTGAATCTGATTTTTCCCCATATCTTAATGAGATTGAAATAGTACTGTAACTTTTATGATAAGAATGTAATTAATTGCTTTGTTTGAAGATGGGAAAGTGGCAATATAAAACCAAATTAAATGAGCCTGTGTTGTAAATAACAATGCTGAGTTGCATGTCTTCAGACGTGTATATTTGATATATTTAAATCTGCTTTAAAAATGTGTATGATTTTGCACGCGCCTGCCGTGTCTCTGAGGAGCGTGGTGCTTCGCGCGCAGCAGAACGCGTAGTCGCTGCGGTGATCGTACTTGCAGCGTGCACCTCAGCAAGCGCTTTTATATGCGGAATAGCACAAATTGTTCAGAGTATCTAGACTAGCTGTTATTCTGGGGAAGGTGCTATGCGTTTCAGAGATGAAGAAACAACATATGTTCGGGGGGGGTAAATCTTTAAAATGCTAAAGAGACTTTCGTGGTATATAACTTGGATGACTTTTTAATTTTTTTTCACCCTGTCTATAGATATTGCTTCTGCTTTTGTGGCACCTGTGGATCTTCAAGCTTACCCAATGTATTGCACTGTTGTGGCATATCCCACAGACCTCAGCACCATTAAACAAAGACTGGAAAGCAGATTTTACAGGTTAGATCCAAGTCTCAGTTTCTGCTGTGAAATACTGCCAACTGTATTTTTGGTAGCTTTTTGTCTTGTAATACCCAGCTGGGATATGGGACAAGCATTTGCTTTTTATCCCACTTTCTGTATTTGATTTAGGTTTCCATTTTCTAAGACATTAAAAAGGATTGAACATCTTTTCTCCAAAATGTATTTTACAATTGTGGCTTTCAGATTCCTGCTTATGCAAATGACCTGTTCAATGTGAGATTCAAATTGCAGGATGAGAGGTTAGGTCAGTAAAATGACTTTTATTCAAAATTACTAGATCTACACTTCATAGTTTTATTTAATGTTTTTCAATGAGAGAAACATTAGAAATATGTCAAATGTTTTTGTCTTAATGGGCCTTAAAAAAAAAAATTTGCATTATCACATAAGCTACACAGAAAATAGCTTGTTAAATTATAGCACTTTGGAATTCTAAATTGTTGGAAAGCAACAAAAGTAAGTCTTAACTTTTTGACACTGTTTTGACAGTTCCTCAACTATGATTGCAATTGCTGGTTTTGAGTTTTGGTTTTGTTTTTTGTTTGTTTGTTGTTTTTTTTTCAGTAAATATTATCCGTGTAGGAGTATGTTCCTTTAAATTACTTCTGTTTCCTTTGGTTCTTGGGATATTTCTGGTTTGAAAATCAGTGTCCCTATAATAGTTGTTTTGAGTAAACATGGATAGCATTTTGTTTAGGGCTAAATGTCAAAGTTAATTTGTAGTACTTTATCAAACTAATTGAAGATGAAATTCTAAATTAGATAACTTTTTCATTTTAAATAACCCAAACAAACAAAAAGCCCCACTTTATGTTATAATGTAATAACGCATATTTTCCTTGTTTACTGTGTGATATAAGGTAATCCAGCTTTCACTTCTGTAATGTACTGCTTTGCAATCAGAGATGGTGTGGATTTTTTGCTGGATTTTGTTTCTCTTATTAGTAAGCAATTATTTTTGATAATCAGCATACCTTCTTCAGTAAAACAGGTTTTATTTGTATCACTGCCAAGACCTTGTTAGATAACAATCAACCACCTTGTATTTTCCAGTGACATTTTTCCCTTTACCTTCTGCAAGAAGGATTGATAGGATCACTTGTGATTTTGGTACCTTTCTGTGAGGCTTACCTTAAAACATATTTTTATTTTTCTCTCCGGGCAAGGAGTCATAGCATGC
>JANHGN010015690.1:101226-112002 GCA_024605025.1 Megaceryle maxima
ATCCCAACCTTTCTCCGCCAGTGCTCCGAGTTAGCTGTACTCCTGTCCCATGGCAAGCTAGGCTGTTAACCCACAGGTGGTGGGGTTGTTTTATCAACTGGGACCATTTTTTCTAACTCTTCTAATTGAAACTTCAGGCAGCTCCGGTGACAGATTTTTTTTTTTTTCAGTGCTTGGTTGTCACTTCATAATAATGTTTGTCTTGTTAAAGTAATTTCAAAATAAATTGTACTTCTCTGCTCTCTTTAGTTGCAAAATGTTCTATATTCAGGCATGTCTGTGTCAAGTAAATTACAGCTTTTGCAATTAAGATGCATCTTTTTCTGAGTGAAAAATGGTCGTACATGAAGTATATATGTTTGGTTGTTACAAATGTTGTCATGGATCATTCTTTGTTCTCATTTCAGAAGTATAAAAACTGAAAGTAATTTTTATACCACAGTCATCTGGGCTCAATGCAGAAAAAGTACCCACTGAAGAACTATAGTGAACCATTAACTGTAGTAACAATGGCTTTCCCAAATTCCACTTTCTGTCTCGGTGATTACACTGGAATTCAGATAGCCAGCCATGAACAGCCTTTTGTAACTGCAGAATATTTTAACACAAAAGTCTGTTGCCTTGGATCTCTTTTAGCCCTTGGGCTACTTTTACTTCAAGTAACAAAGCAAAGATTTTGCATGCTTTCCTTTTAGCATATCTTAAGTTTTTCTTCAAATTATCACTCTGCAGCAATTAACTTGGGAAATGAATTGTCACAATTAGAGAAAAGAAATGCTTCTCTTTTACATGTCACTAGTAGCTCTGTCTTGACACTTCTGCAGCCATTGGGGACCATTAATTTTGAAGTCACCTAAACTTTATGCCGTGGCCATGTACAAGTGGCCTTCTGTGTTTGGGATCCTCAAATGAGCTGTTAGGGAGCACCTTACTAGGCTTGGGCATGAAACACTGCTCCCTGGTGTCACAAACCTGTTCAGCATTGAGAGGCACTCACACAGGTTCTGTTTGCTCTGATAGATCAAGTTAACTTTTTGGTTAATTTGGGTATTTAAGCTTTGTTGTTGTATGGATATTCCTGTTTCTTGCATACTGTAGAAAAATGGTTCTGTCATTGCCTTGAAAATGGCCCTGTTTAAGCCTGTGGAGTTTTAATTACTTTAATGCTATTTTCCTAAATTGTCAGGTCTCCATTTGGGAAGCTGCTCAGGTTTCAGTTGTGGGTGTGCGAAGATGCTTGATTAGGTTCAAATGCTTAAGCTTCATATTTTAAATCTAATATGTAAAAAAAAATAAGGCTTTGTACTGAGTTTAAGCTGTTAAGCCACCCAGAAAGTTTGTAGTCACATGTACACACTGCAGTTTTCTTCATGACAGTGTGTCAGTAATGCAGCTCTTAGGACACGAAATTCTGAGCTCTGTATTTCAGTAAATCTGTTTAGAAAATTAATTAACTCTTGTATCAGTTAACTTATAACCTTGGTTCTGTCAAGTATGTCTGTGAGGAGTTGCATTTGGTACGAGCAGAAAAGAGCAAATTGTCTTTGGCAGTTTTCTATGGTCATTTAAAGAGGGAGTGTGGTTTGAACAGGTTTATCGAATGCATTCTAATGAAAATAATCCATTAAGACTTGGGGGAGAATTGTAATATTTTGCTTTGCTATTTCTTTACAGGATTATAGAGATATTATTGACACTCCTATGGATTTTGCTACTGTTAGAGAAACACTGGAAGCTGGCAACTATGAATCACCGATGGAGTTATGTAAAGATGTGAGACTTATTTTCAGCAATTCCAAGGCATATACACCTAGTAAAAGATCACGGGTAAGACTTTTTGTTTGTTTGTTTGCTTTTGTTGTTGTTTGAAAGAACAGCTATGGGTGTGGTGTGGTTTATCTAGACTTCTGTAAGGCCTTTAACTTGATCTTCTACAACATCCTTCTCTCTAAATTGGAGAGATACGGATTTGATGAGTGGACTGTTTGGTGGATAAGGAATTGGCTGGATGGTCGCATCCAGAGGGTAGTGGTCAAAAACTCAATGTCCAGATGGAGATCGGTGACAAGTGGTGTCCCTCAGGGGTCCATACTGGGACCAGTGCTGTTTAGTATCTTCGTCAGTGACATAGATGGTGGGATTGAGTGCACCCTCAGCAAGTCTGCAGATGACACCAAGCTGAGTGGTGCAGTTGACATGCCTGAGGGATGGGGTTACATTTAGAGGGATATGGACAAGCTTGAGAAATGGGCCTGTGAGAACCACATGAGGCTCAACAAGGCCAAGTGCAAGGTCCTGCACCTGGGTCAGGGCAATCCTCAATCTCAAAACAAGCTGGGGGATGATATGATTGAGAGCAGCCCTGCAGAGAGGACTTGAGGAGGTACTGGTGGATGAAAAGATGAATGTGAGTCAGCGGTGTGCGCTCTCAGCCCAGAAGGCCAACCGTATCATGGGCTGCATCAGAAGAAGTGTGGCCAGTGAGTTCAGGGAGCTGATTCTCTACTCCACTCTGATGAGACCTCATCTGGAGCGCCGCGTCCAGTTCTGGAGTTGTCAGCACAAGGACATGAACTTGTGAAAGTGGGTCCAGAGGAGGACTACTGAAATAATCGGAGGGCTGGAATACCTCTCCTGTGAAGACATATTGAGAGAGTTGGGGTTGTTCAGCCTGAAGAAAAGAAGGCTCCAAAGAGACCTTATTGTGAACTTCCAGTGCTTAAAGGAGGCCTGTAAGGAAGACGAGAACAGTCATTTCTGGACCTGTTGTGACAGGACAAAGGGTAATGGTTTTAAACTGAATGAAGGAAGGCTTAGATCATATATAAGGAAGAATTTTTTTCCATGGAACATACTGCCCAGAAGGGTGGTAAATGTCCCATCCCTGGAAACATTCCAGGTCAGGTTGGATGGGGCTCTGAGCAACCTGATCTACTTCATGTCCCTGCTGACAGCAGGGCAGGGTTGGTCTAGCTGACCAGTGGAGAGCTATGAGGGTGATGAAGGGACTGGAGCATCTCTCTTACGAGGAAAGGCTGTGAGACCTTGGGACATATATCCTGGAAAAGAGAAGACTGAGAGGGGATCTTATTAATGTTTACAAATATCCAAAGGGTGGCTGTCAAGTAGAAGGGGCCAGTCTCTTTTCAGTGGTGCCTGGGATAGGATATGGGGTAATGCTCGCAAGCTGAAAGAAACAAGGGAATTTCCACCTCAACATGAGGAAAAACTTCTTCACTGTGAGAGTGATGGAGCACTGGAACGGTGGCTCAGAGAGGTTGTGGAGTCTCCTTCACTAGAGACTTTCAAGACCTGCCTGGATCTGTTCTTGTGCTGGCAGGGAAGTTGGACTCTAAGATCTCTGGTAGTCCCTTCCAACCCAGAACATTCTATGATTCTATGAATACTTATATCTGAAAAAGACAGGACAGAAGAACAGAGAGACAGTGTAATTGATTACCTTAAAAGCAAGTTTAATTATGTCTCATCTTCAAACGTGAATATTTCTGAGAAAGTAGTATAGCTTTGTATTTTAAAGGAATGGAATGTATGCTATTTAAATGCCTGAAGTTCTGATGTTCTGCAGGTGTGTTCTGAAAGTAACTACTTCAAAGGGCATCTAAAGGGAGACACACATTGAAGGAAACATCTGTAGTAACACAGCTGTGGCTACAAGAGTGGAACTTAACTGATACTTTGGGGAATAAACTAGAGAGTAGAGAATATAAAATAATAACATTGGGGAGTAAAATTGAGAGTAGAGGATGATGAAATCCTATGCTGTTGAATCCTATTCACCAGAATGTAGTGAGGTTGTAATGAATCACTTAGGATTTCTGGGAAAGAAATCATGAGCCTACAATCTTACTGAGCTGGTACTGAAGTGCCCTGCCAGTGATAGTATTTTCTTTCAAATTGACTTGTAGGTGCAGTATCTATGACCAAGGGAAGTTATAAACTTATATTTAGGCATGTTCAAGGTTTCTGTGGAGCTTTTCTTCTAATATGCATTAGGTGTTAGACTAGAATTATTACAACAGCCAAACATAAAAGCTATTAAATAGCAAATTAGTCATCAGCACTTGGTCTTAAAATACAGGGACAAATTGCCTAGTATGTGCCTAGCAAGAAGGACTGATCAGGGACTGATCTGCTTCAGTCAGTAATTGATAATACCACTCACTCTTCTGGCTCCCTAAGATCAGTCTCTTATCTTTAGGGTGCATCAAAGGGCAGGGCCTTTTGGGCAGGTGTGGATTCTTTTGGTTTTTTCCTTTCTCTTCTTGATCTCCTCAAACCAAGATAGGAGAATGCTTGACATTTTCTTAGCTCCTTGTGGTTTCACAGATTCTTCTGACATTTTTCATATTTTTTTTCATGTTTCAGACTGCTGCAGTAGTAAACTTGTAGCTCTTTATATTTACTTAGAAGTAGAAATGGAAGATTCTGAAGTTGAGTGCTTTAATATTCCAGAAACTGTACTTTCAGTGCATGCAACACATTGTTGAATGTTGATATTTTTACTCTGACTTGTCATTCAGTGATAATTTTAACATTTCACTTAACATCATTGATGTTGTGGTTTGGTGTGGTGTGTGTGTTTGGTTTTTTGTTGTTGTTTTGTGGGGTTTTGTTGTGGTTTTTTTTTTTTTTTTTGGTGGTTTTTGTTGTTGTTGTTGTTTTTTGGTGTGTGTTTTTGGTTTTTTTTATGTGGCACATTGGACATGCTCCCCCCCCCCCAATATATATATATATTTTCTTATGAAATTTCTCTCCAGTAATACATGCAGAATCTGTCACACTTACTGGCACTCAGATAATTTGGTGTGTCATAAGGTAGGCAACTGTTTACTGCTGTCTGTGTTTCATATGCTAAGAAGGTGTCCTGTCCCCTCTTAAAGTATCTAGACAGTTCACTTCTATGGGGTTTTGTTTTTTGTTTCCAGAATTAATAGCAACTGTGCTGAAATAATTAGTTGTGGTCTAAACTGAGTTTGATTTGGTCTCTCTGTAAATGATCCAAGACTATGTGGAAAAAAAAAAGTGCATCTACATAGTTGTAATACATTTATTGTACATTGCAACCAACTCATTGGTAGTATCAATTCATCCATAAGAAGAGTAGACTGATGTTCAAATAGAGGCTATAAGTACGCAACTTAATACAGAAGAAAATAAGGTTTCTTGATCCTGCGTGCGATCCAGTAAATTTCCACTGAGGATCTCTCTTTGTGGTTCCCGCTGAAGCTAGAAAGGGGTGCATTCTGAAAAGGCAGTTGAAAAGGGACTGTTGAAAAGGTGGCTTTTCTAATTTTTTCCTGTTTGTGATCTTTAGTTGTAATACGCTTTTCAAAACTATGTTTTGGAAAAGTGTAAAACTTGCTCGTTTACTGGCTTTTCTCTTTTAGATCTACAGCATGAGTTTGCGCCTTTCTGCTTTCTTTGAAGAACACATAAGTTCTATTCTATCAGATTATAAATCTGCCCTGCGCTTTCATAAAAGAAATACAATAAAGAAGCGAAGGAAAAAAAGAAGTAGAAGCAGCTCAGTTTCCAGTAGTGTTGCATCCAGGTACATTAATTCCTTTGCAGTATTCATGAAATGCTGTGCCAGTTTGACATACCTAAACTGTAGAACTCAGTGTGTTTGTTTCTCTTAATACTTCCTTTACTATTCCCTATATTGCAGAATGATAGCTTTGACATGCAAGTCCCTATGATGTGGAAGAGTTTTAAACTTTACTTAGAGCTATCCTAGTGTAAGTGCTTAAAATTCAAATAACTGCTAAATTTGTACAGTAAAATGTCATCGTTAGCGTAGCGATGGCATCGTGTTCTGTCATATAACGATAGCATTTATTGTAAAGATTCACTTTTCAGAGGCTCACGAATTTTCACAGTAAATGTCATATTTTTAACATACTTCATACAGAGATGATTGTTTTACTCCTGTGATCTCAGACACTAGCATTTAATTTTACTTATTCCTCTAAAATAAAAAAGTGATATAAACTGTTGCTCCTTTTGCAGCCCTGAAAGGAAGAGAAGATTAATAAAACCTCAGATGAAGCCAGAAACTTCTGCCACCTCTTCATCTTCTGCACCTGCACGGTCAACAGCACTGAGACATGCTCCACCTCAGATGAATGGAAAAGCAGCTGAAACCTCTTCCCTTGTGCGGACTAGAAGCAATAGGGGAGTAACAGATGTGGCCGTTATAGAGCAACCATCCACTTCTTCAGGGGCAAAGCCTTTAACAATAAAGCCTTTAATTACAAAGCCTAATACCACTGCAGGGTCAGGAAAGTCAGGCAAGTGGTTTTTGATTTCTTTTTTTCTTTTTTTTTTTTCTTTTTTTTTTTTTTTTCTTTTTTGAGCTGTGAATGTTTTTAAACAGAAAACTTGCTTTTTGGAAATCTTATGTATTTGTCTCGGTTAAGACTGGTTCTCTTTTCAAACTGCTGGACATTTGAGGTTCTTCAGAGGAAAACTGAACAAGTTGGTCTATATGTTGTTTTATCCAGAAAGCTTTCTCACTTCTAGATCACTCATTCAGATTGTTTGTAGTAGAACATGACTTCCTTTTCAGCCAGGTAAGACTGAATGTGAGGTATAAAATACTTAATTTGAATAATGATTATTTTTATTCTTTTTGTCATTCTAGTACTGGAGAATTCAACCAAACATTCCAAGAGCCAGAATATTGTATCAATCCCTAGTCAATCTGATTACAGTCATAACACTAGGAATAACTCCACAAGAGAAAATCCTGAGAAAGAGAAGCAAATCAAACGCAGAGTAAAATCTTCCACTGTTAATCAACAAGGTAAGGAGTTTCTTTGGAACTCCCTCCCCCCTATCCCCCTGAGTTATTGATGTAGTGACTGTACTGCAGTACTCCAGGGGTGGGTAAATGAGTATGTGTTATGATTTAGTGGAATAGAGAAGTCTAACGGAACAATTCAGTCACAGTTTCCTTCTTGATAAATCAGTATGGTTTTGACTACTCTTAACACCATTTCTATAGTGTGATAACTGTTGTCTAGACAGTTTTCATACATTAACATTTCTGTACCTTCATTTAAATTCAGGGTCATGTTAGGAGTCCTCAGGTTTGAAAGTAGACTTCTTCAGGGTCACACTTTATGGGTTTTACCTAATAAAACTTATGTGGGTTAGAATCAGGTCAGTACCACTGACTGCGATGATACTCGCTACAGCCACGAGCATGGCAACCAGAGCATCCTGGCTACAACTCTATTCTTTCTTTTTTTCCATGGCAAAATAGAGCTGTGCAGTGGTTACTTGTTTAGTATAATTGTGTGGATTGATCAGACCTGATTTTGTGTAATGACTGAATGCTTGGTCTTTTGATGTCTGGATACCTTACAACTCTAAGCTTCTGTGGAGACTGAAGTAAGATCCCTTGGTCATAAAAGCTTTCCTGTTTATAAAGGAGCTTTGAACTGCTAAGAAGGTGCTGTGAAGCAGCTGGATCCACTAAGCATCTTTTCTCTGAAGAAATGGTAGTCTGCAAATTGGGCCTCACCTAATTAACCTGGTTACTCCTTGCAGTCCTGCTCTCCCAGAGGATTATCTCTCCTTTTTTTTTTTTTCTTTTTTTTTTTTTTAAATCACTCTTCCATGCTTCTGAAAGTGCAGCTTGTGGTCTGATAAGTTAAATCATCTCTCTGTTCCTTGCAAGCTTTCTCACAAAGGCCTCAGCAGTTACTACATTCCATGGCTAAATAAGCACTCATCATACAACTGAATGTTTGGTCATATCAGAGGTATCTGAATGGGGTTGATGTGATCCTTTCTCTCCTCCACATCCACTTGTTTGACAGTGGATGCCTGTTCTTTTAGAGCATGATGGGGCATATGTGAACACAGCAGTAGTTGTGCGTGGATGTTCCATCTAAGGACTGGGTGAACTATCCCGCTGGCTATGAGTCTGTTCCTGGTCATGTTTTAGGCAGGGATTGTGGTATCAGAATATTACCATAAAATAGCCCATAAAAATTTCCAAGCAAGTACCTTCTGCCATATGTCTGTTAATGTGGGAAATCTGTGCAAATCACATACTTTTTTTCTTCTTAGTCTCCCAAGCTTTCTCTCCCCCCCCGCCCAGTTCTTTCTCCCTCTTTTTTTCCCCCCAAGCTCCCTTGAGCTAAACCCAACTAGAAGGTGATCCTCACTGCATACTGGCATGAAGCTCGAATTCAGGTTTCTTAGATTTTGACAGATTGGCAATCACTGTGAATCCATTCAGATATTTTAGTAAGAGTTTTATTGAGGCAGTGTGAAAATGAAAGTAAATGCAGATCTGTTCTGTGATAAGTACTCTCTCATTTCTTTACAGCAGATTGCAAGAATAATGCTTTGGCATCAGGAAGCGTTCAGGTGAATGGACACGGAGGACAGCCTTTGAAACCTCCAGTTAAGAGAGGTCCTGGACGCAAACCGAAGGTGGAGACTAATAACAGTAGCTGTGAAGTGGTGCACAAGAAAAGAGGCAGAAAACCAAAAAAGCTACAAATTGCCGAACAGCAAAAGGTTGCAGAGCAGAATACGATCCAGACCACAAGGGATATATCAGAAGAAGCCTCTGCTTCTACTGCCTGCAATTCTCTTTCTGAAAATAATATGAAGGAAGACTTGTTACAAAAAAAAGGCCGTGGGGGTAGAAAGCCAAAAAGGAAGATAAAGACCCCTCAGCCAGGCTCGGAGCTCTTAGTTCCTGCAAATATTAAAATGCAAACAAGAAGCAGGAGAAAAAAGACAGATGAGCCTATGGAGGAGGGGTCTGAAGAGCTTAAAGATTCTTCTGAACCTCACATGAGAACTAGAAACCAGGGTAGGAGGACAGCCTTTTACAATGAAGATGACTCTGAGGAAGAGCAAAGGCAGCTATTGTTTGAAGACACCTCCTTAACTTTTGGAACATCTAGCAGAGGCAGAGTCCGAAAGTTGACTGAAAAAGCAAAAGCTAATTTAATTGGTTGGTAATTTTTACCAAGGGTTTTACTTCAGAATGCTATGAAGCAGGTACAGTTAAGGAACAGCAGAACAGACTTCTGCTTCCCTGCTGCTATTAATGGTTAGAAGAGTATGTTCTGGTTTGGGGAGAAAAATTTAGCAAAAAATAAACTGAAAGAACATTCTTTGAAAGAAATATATATTTTAAACTTTTGCTATTTATTGCCCTCCAAATAGGTTATGCATTTCAACAGTCATTTTGTTCACAGTTGAGAATAATTGAAGCAATTTCTGACTGACGCACAGAGTTGAGAACTACTCTGCTTGAGTAGCTCTTATTATCTCTACACAATTAAAACAAGTGATACAACTTCTAATGCCACAACTTGAAAACAGAAGTCTATTTTTGACCAAGCAAGGTACACTTTGGTTGTAAAGTCATGTTGCCTAGGAAGACAGATTTTGGCAAAAAGTGGCAGTAGATTCACTTGCATTTCTATTAAATACAAAAATACCAAACTTTGCTACTCTGAAAATGCTTAATTTCAGTTGTGATGGAACGTTCAACTGCAGAAGCCTAGCACAGGCTGTTGGTTTATCCAAGTTCTGCCAAACATAGCAAAAATGTAATCACAAATATATATATATATATCCACATTGGAAAAAGTTTGACTAATGTCTAATTTTTCAGACCTTGATTCTTGTATCAATCACTAAATCTCTGTTTATTGTGCCAAAGACTGAGAATCAGTGCAGTTGAAAAGCCTTTTTTTCTTTTGAGTGTCAGTACAGCATACCATTTGCAGTGATAAAAGCTGTGTATTGTTTTAAATAGTAGATTGTTAACATTGTTCTGAAATGTATCCTTTTTGGTACTTTTGGTAGACAATAATGCACTGGTAGGGTCCTTTGACAGAGATGTTTTGGACAAAATATATAATTGGTTAAAGGATTCAAGGAAATTGCAGGACAGATACGGAATTACAATGTTTACTTTCTGATCCAGATTGATTGTTTCTACAGCTTTGTAGGTCATTTTAAGCATGTCTAAAGAAGAGTGTATGTGTATATATTAATATATACATAAACACATACATATAAAATATTACCCAGGTATAAATTTTTTTCAGGATTTTTTAGATAGCACTAGAATTGAAAATAAATTTTAAAATGTCATACTTTATAGTTTAATTTTAAGGGGAAGATCGGTTATTTTCAATGACTAAGGTTAAAAGGCCAAATCACTTTTTATGCAATCATGTTTTATACAGTGGTCTCATTGCACATTGTGTTTTTCTGCACTTTTTATGGTATATCATGCTGACATAAGTCAATATACACCCTAAAGAAAAATTCCATTTAATGATTGTGCCTTGTATTCTATTATTTCTTGCATCCTTAGTAAAATTAAGTTGTCTATTGTAAATGATAACTATATGACTTAGGGGAATGTATTATTATATGTACTGCTCTGGAAAAGAAAAGCAGTTATTTATTTGTTTATGGTACATTTAGTTATTTTATACCTTTACAAACAAACTTTAATACCATTTTCTATCACTTAAAAAAGTATTGTCCAGTTTTAAGGAAAAAAAAATAGAGAAGTAGTCATATTTTCTGAGATCTGGTATGGTACAAAAATGTAACCAAAATTTTCTGGTTATACATTATTTTGCAAGTTTGGGTAGTATGAAAGATTTTTTTTGTGTGTATGACCCTAACTTAGTTGAAAAAAAAAAACCTGAAATGAAACCTCAATTCTGTACACCCTTACTTAATAATATTTTTTATTATTAT
>JANHGN010015690.1:112124-125996 GCA_024605025.1 Megaceryle maxima
AAATTAAAAAAAAAAAAAAAAAAAAAGGCAAGCTGAACTGTTTGAAGAAAGAGCAAGCACCAAGAGGAATAGAAATATGCTACTGTGGGTAGCAAATTAGTATCCACCATGCCTAGTTTTATGTAGTTCATTATGCATTTTGCTAAAAAAAAATGACAAAAAATATTTTCTAGATCCTCTTTGAATTGTGGCTGTGACTTTGAGGAGCAGGGATTAGTTTGCATTTCCTTTGTCAGTATATTTATTTTTCCTAACAAGTATTTCTTTATTGTTCAATTAAAAATGGAGTCACTAAACATATGGTAAGATAACAAGTGGTGGTTGTACAGCTGCAGTACAGCTTCATAATTCAAAGCAAATTGATTCTACTTGTTAATTTTTTCAGATCTCACTGATGAAGGCAATCATTTGAAAATGTGTAATTTCCTGATGTTATCTGCATTGTAATATATGAAATAGATTATATCTAAATTTCAACTTCTGTATTTACTCCATTTGTAATAATGTTTTATATGGCATGTTTATGTATATATTTATATATCAAAAAGACCTTGTATGTAAGTTTTGGAGACTGAAATAATACATGTTCCCTTAACAGTAGGTAGAATATTGTACATCTTAATTTTACGAGACTAGAAGGCCTTACCTGCAGAACATGGATACTGCTTCCCACCCAGTAATATTGGTGACTTTAGCCAGTAATTTTTTAATTCATATTAAACACATTATTTTTTTTTCCTTTTAAAATAAATTTGGGTTACATTTTTTTATAGAAGCAACACTAAAAAATTATTAGAAATTAATACCAGATTTATTTAAAAGTTCTATTTTTATAATTTAATTTTCACTAGGTTGGTAACTTTATTTATGATACTTTAGTCACCATCAGACTGTGCATTTTCATCAGAAAAAAAAAATCTGTTATTTGAGGTTGTTGTGACATACTGTATCAACACAGAAAAAGAGCTTTTGATTACAAAGTCTTAAGTTTTTAACTGTGAGCAATAAACTTGTTGGTCATTGTTCTGAAATAATTTAAGAACTATAGTGATATGCATGTTTTATAATGCCATCTGAAGTACCTTACAACTGGTTCAGAAAATGGAGTATCAAAATCAAGTATGCTCGTTTCACATTTGCATTGTAAATAACATAGGTTCATAGTCATGTACATGCAAATGATCTTACAGACCTGGCAGCAATTAACACAGTTTTACTCATTAAATTAATTTATATTTGACATGGATATGAAGATACTGTTCTGGTATTTCTACTTTATACTGGGAAACAGGTACATTGGTATTTACCGCTGAGTGGTATCTTAATAACAGCGTGTTCTTGAACTACTGATGAGGAAATAACTTCTGTTTGTGATATCAGTGTGCTCTAAATGTTGAACAGAAATCACTGTACATGTGCCTACATACTTAACAACTCCTTAGCCGTTTTGTTTCTGTTGTTAGTGTGTTCTCTGGGAACTGAACTTAAATTTTACCATTATGGTGTTCATTATTGTCAATATTGAACTAGAGCTCTTTGTCAGTCGGCAATGACCAGTGATACAACTTTACAGAAAAATGTCTTCCTCCAGTGATTAGACTGCTGTGATATAGATTTACATATGTTTATTTGTACAGTGTCGGGTTTGTACATGTGATCAGTTTGTTGATAGACTTGTAAGATTGAGTTGGTTGAGTTAAATATTACTATGGCTTAATATTTGTAAAACTATTAATTGGTAAAGGACCCTGATGCAGCACGTAGGATATATTAATATCTATTTTAAAAATAAATTGTAGTGTAGAGACAACTTATTCACTGTATTGCTGTACAAATATTTTTCAAGTACCAATTCTGATTCCATGCCAGAGGCTTTTTGTCTTACCAAAAAAAAAAAGAAAACCCCAAAAAACCCCCCACGACTACATACATACAACACAAAGATAGTCTCTTCATTCAGTAACTTCAAGCTTGTTAAAATTTTTACACCACATTGTTACATCTCTTGCTCACATTTGTTGGATCAAGGACTACAAGGAAATGCTTTAGCGTGTAATTTGAATTTAGGCACATATTAAATGGTTGACTGGTTCTATAAAAGCAATAGGCTTAACTGGATGGGACCCTTTCACCCTGTACTTACCTAGTAAATTGGAGGCTAGAGGTTTCTAAGCTCACTTTCATCAACATTTGCATTTAATTTGAAGCATGCAAATCTTGCAGAGGTAATTTTAACAGTGCTGGTCAATCAAGATACAGCCATACCATAATAATTATATTGTGTCCCAAGTCCTTACATTATCTCTAAAGTTTTGTCCACAGTAGTTTTTAAAGATTTTTCTTTTTGCCTTCTTTTTTGTTGGTTTGGGGGTTTTGTTTGCTTGTTTGGGCTTTTTTTTGTGTTGTGGTTTTTTTTTTTTTTAAGAGTTGAGTGTTTAACAGGAATTTAAATACAACTCTGCAACAGTGCTGTGATACAAAAGGTAGAGGACTTTAAAACCTCCCCTAGAAACAGCAAAAGCTCATTTTCTGTTTACTACCTAATGAAGACAAATTAACTGTGTAAAATTATATATAATGTATTTTCTTTTATCCCTGAAGTTCTTGTAACAGATTGGTTTCCAAAGAAACCTAGATACTCAACTGATAAAAGGGCTCTTAGTTATCTGCTGTAAATTATTGTATATAGATGCTTGTTCATAGGCAAAGTGAATTGAAGTTCATAAAATTGGCCAAGGCTTGACAAGGTGTTTCCAGTAACAAATCTGGTATTGACAGCTTACGTAGTTTCCTATTTTTGGATCAGGAATACAGCTTGTAGACTTTCTATTGTGTTTGAGGGAAATAGCAGGGAGCTTTGAAACCAGAGCTAACCCCTAGGTGCTCTTGCATTTTTGCCGATTGTAATGTGGGAGTTCACCATGTCATTTTGATACTGTGTTAGAGGAGGAAACACGCCAGGAAAGCTAGACTAAAAGACATCTTAAATTGCAGAAAAAAAGGCAATTGACTATTTTATTTTATTTTAATTTTTTCCAAATTTTTTTAACAGCATCAAGGCACTCTAGAGTGAAACCTTATATGCTGCAATAAAATAAAGGTGAATAAATTTAGCTTTTAGGAGGTAGGTAGTGAGACAAATAGTCCTCTGGATCCTTTTTAATGCAGATACAGACATCAGGAAATTCACTTCAAAGAATGCAAACAATACATTTTAGGGAGGAAAGGTAGTGCTATACTATGAATTTCTACCCTAAAAGAACAAAGAATGAGGTCATACAAATTAGGAGTAGAAAGAATTAAAAGTACCTATCATGTACACATGCCTGTGTGATGTACATGTGCCATTTTGTGCTTACAGCTGCATGTGTTGGTTTGCTAATACATTGAGACCATACAGAAGTTACATTTTTGGACCATACTGAAACTTCAGAAGTGTGGCAGACAACTGGATAATGATCTTATGCGAATTAAATTCTGTCATAATGTTTAGATATGTATAGAATGGAGCTCAACTTCAAGGAAATTACCTAGGAAGGTTAATTTTGAAACTGACACATTTGCAGATTAAAAATTATGCTTAATTTGTACAGAATTATGTAAAACACAAATCTGTTGTATGTAATGAGTAACAGTTTTGGAAACTATAATTCTTTAGCTTTATCAAGGTTTTTTTTTTCCTTCCAGAAATCTGGATTATCATGTTATAACCTGAAGTATCTCACCAGGATAACAGTGCCCTTTCTTTTTGTACATATGGATTGGAAATTTCTTTACTGTTATGTGGACACTTTCTATGTTAGTTTTGATGCATAATACTTTGAATCCTTTTATACAAACTAGAATGTATGTGTAAGAATTACTGTCACTGCAATGTAGTAACTACAAACTTATTTTTAAATAAATAGAAAACATGTTTTTCTAAGCTGTCCAACAGTGTTTGTTTCTATGTAGTAATTTAGTGTGTTACAGGATAATTGCTTATGTGGTCTTGAGAACAGCTGAAAATCAGGTCATTCTGATTCCTCACATACTGCTGTCCTGTATTCCAGGGTACTGTAGTTTGGTGTGTTATGTCGGAACAGATAAAATTGCAACCAAAGCACTGCCTGATAGAGGTTAAAATTTGCTATTTTGAAGGGGGTTTCACTAAAACGTATAGTTGTGGAGGCAATGTAAAGGCACTAGCAGCTGGCAGTGAATGTTACCAGTCCTCTTAGGTCCCTTTCTCATATGCAGCAGGTTACCCCCTCATCCTTGAAGAAGAATGCCTTCTCTGTTCAGGTGACAGCTGTTTGTACCAGAGCTACATCCAGTCTGTGGAACTCTGCTCCCAGCAACTCTAGAAGCTAGAAACAACTAAGCAGAGAGAAGTCCCCTGCCTCCCTACACGCAGAGTACTGATGGCCAAGTCTAGTTGCCCTGAAAGGGTGTTGCACAGAAAAGTAATACAGGACGTGTTTCCACAACAATGTGGGTTTTGGTTGTTTTGTATCTACCTGTTTATGCTCAGTAGATGTAAGACAAAAGAAATGCTTGGTATTTTAAATACTGCAGACTGTGGATTCTGTTTCACCTGTTACTTGCTTTATTTTCCTCCTTATGTACCTTACTTGAAATCACAAGGAAGTGATAGAAGAAACTCTCCTTCACCCCACAGATGCAGGTGTATGTGCTGCTGAGCAACAGGAGCAGGGAGGGAATGGTCATAGCAGAACACATGGAGTTCCCTGTAGCTTTCCAGACACGTCCACCATGGAGTCTGGCAAAAAAACCACTTGTTTTAGCATATGAGGAAAAATATCTGTTGTCACATGTCTCTGTGTGACTTCTAGTAACTGGCATGTTCCAAATAATTTTAGAATGCTGAAAATGGAATACACTGCCGTGTTTCTGTTAAGTACTGCAGATGGTAGTGTACTTGTATATGCATCTTCAGTATGGCAGTACTGTAATAACAGAGTTTTGTTCTTCAAAAAGGAAAGCCACCCCAGGTCCAGGGTTTTAATTTTGTTACTGTAAAGAGTCTTAAGCAGTTTATCTTTTTGTTTTGGAAAAATCTTTTTTGTGTGTATATTTGTACAGAATCCTTAGAACACAATTGTATCTCTGTTCACTCCTCACTTGCATGACAGGTGTCTTTTTGAAGCCTACTGTGGTTATTTTACATGGGGTAGGAATCAGGACTTTGCTTTGGATTGACAGATGCTGTGAAGTGTTGGTATCTGACAGCTAGATGCTGACTGTGCCAGTACTAATGCTTCAGTACCCTGTTGATACCATTTACTTTTATTAGATCATAATACTTATGAAATGAAGGAAACAATGTATGTTCATTCAAGTTGACTATTTTGTTTTTTAAGTGGAAAGTTCTTGTACCAAAACCTGTGTTCTTTCGTGCTCTAGCAATCAATACAAGCTTTGCAAAAGTGTGCCATTTTTCCCAAAGACAAATAAGCAAAGTGTAATGGCTTTAAAAATTAATCAGTGTTTCTATTTGAAGCACATGTGAAAACAAAGTGCCAGAGAATTAAAACCAGAAAGTAGCATATGTGGTGACTGGAATTGAAACAGTATATAATTGAGTTACTGTACATAAAATTAGCATAAAAAAAAAAAAAAGTTTTACAGATGTGGGCAGGAAACTTGAAGTCCAAAATATAAAGTTGTTTTTCTGTCTCAGAGAAATCTTGTGTTTCATATCTTCACAACAGGCTTAATTGACTCTCTTACGGGAATGTAGTGAAGATTTACTAATCCTCTTGTACTTTGAAATCTATGTGTGTGCTGAAAGGAGGACAGGGTAGAGAATTCAGGAATGCTGTTTCTGATCTGATAAGAGCCATACTAACTTCCTTTGTGCTTCCTTTTGGAAGTGGAGAGGTTTTACCTAAACATGGTTCTATCTGCCTCTTGTTTCACTTTAGCTAGTAGGCACATCTATGAAAACACAAACAAACAAACAATCACAACAACAACAAAAAACAGTCAACACCACAAAAACAAAACAACAACAACAACAACAACAACAACAAAAAAACACCACCCACACAGGCCAAACCAAAACACACAAACACAAGAAGAGGAAGAAAACATAAGGCAGGTAATCAATTCATTCAGCATGAATTTTTTGCCAAGGCATATTCCTGAAGATACTGCCTTAAAACTAAATTTTAGCATTCAAGGGCCAGACAGCCTTGTCTGTTAATTTGTGCTTTGTCTCACATCTCTGCAGTTGACATTGAACAACTGTAACTTAAAATGCAAAGCTAGTTAGAATATAGCACTAGAAAGAATGAGTTTATTTACATTCTACAGTAGAGAAATCCAGTGGGGTTACTTTTCTCATATTCAAGCACCCTAATTCAAAACTTAAATTCTCTTTATTATTAAGGAGGGTGACGTAAGCTCCCATGAACTGCTAAGAAAGGGAATGCAGCTGTCAAAAACTGCCCATTCACCAAGCTTTTATTTTGAGGATGTTTACAGAACAGAATTGCTTAAAAGAGTCAAACTCCTACTTAGTGATGGTGCCAGCATCTTTCAATACACTGCATCTTTTTACTCAGCTAGAACCTCAACGTGAAGAGCTGGGTGTATGTGCATTGTGTAGTAGTGCTGTCTTTCACTGACATCAGTTAATTTGAATGCACAAGTAGAATGGGAAGGATTAAAAATCCAGTAGTGTAAATCATGTGTGAATACTAAACTCTTCTGACAGATAACCTCTCATTTCCCCTATCGCTTTAAATTATCTAGGAAAATTATTAGACAATTCAATATACTTTGTCTTAAGAAAGATAGATCATCTGAAATTGTCTTGTGGACAGGTTGGTTTGGTTTTTTTTTCCCTTTCATGCTAATGTATTAAGTTGCAATTTTCTTCTGGCCGTAGAAACGTTCCAAGAAAATGCTTCAGTCTGCATAGCATTGTCAGTAGCTTTTTTACAAAACTTACATTAATATAAAGCGTCTTCTGTGCTTTGTACCTTATTTTTGCACTTGTCTTGGTGCCCTTGAGTCCCTGTTAAGCCTTCTCTCTCCTCCTCCGGGGATTGTTATTGTCAGGGAAGACCCAGAGTAGAAATGCTGCTTGGTGAGTAACAGGTCCCTTATTCAAGTTTCACAGACCTGCTGGGAATTTCAGTTTCCCTCTGTGCATGTGATTTGGTTCTGTGAGGTTTATGGAGAACTCTTGTCTTCGCAAAAAAGGCTGTTTTGAATTTTTACAGGCTAGAAAACAGTTTTTCTAGTTTTTCTACAGCTTGGTGTAATTGCTGTAGTTTCACAGCTCTGTGACAATTTTGCCTGCCTGGTCTTAACAACTCAAAGAGGTTTGTTTCTTCTGTACATCTGGAAGTTCATGCTTCTTCATGGAGAAGCAGCATTGTGGAAACCATAAGAAGTTTGCACATGCAAGAAAATGTATGCAGCTATTTAAGAAACAGTTTCCTAAAATGAGGACTCTGCCCAATTTGGAGCAATCGAAGTGGATGGTAGCTCTTTACATGTGTCGTTCTCCCCTCAGCAGTTTGAAGCATCCAAAAAACACCATCTTTCTGAGCATTTAGTCTGAGGTTCCCTTTACATGATTTTTTTTCCCCTCTGGTATTCCAATAAATCAAAACCTTTAGGAACTACAAGTCCTGTAAGGAATTTTACTTCCTCAAAGAGATCATAGTATAGCAGAGTTGCAGCTGGTCCCATCCAAGACCAGGAGTCTGAGAGCTGAAATGTCAGTAGGCACTGGGACACAATCGTTTTATAATTGTTTCTTATGCCGCCAGGATGACCTGTTTTGACAGTCTGAAGCTGCCCTCACTGTTAGGGTCCTTACAGCCCCGTTTTTGTGATCTGCGGAAGACTGAGAGCTCAATTTGAGTCTGCTCAAGCCAGAAGCAGCTCTGACCACTGATGCCACCTTCTCTTTGCAGGGGGTGTTGTGCATGCCTCCATTTGGGAGAGAGAAGAGTATTTAAGAAGTTACAAAATGTCTCGCATTGGTATGTGCTGTGGTATGCAAATTTATCTGGCTAAACTTGCATGAAATTCAGCTGCACAGAACTTTAAAGTTTTTCACGGACATAGTGATAGTGAAAACCTTGGGCTTGAAAAACATCTGGCATTTATGTTTGTAAAGATCTAATACAGACTGATGCTTTTTTTAACCTTAGTTTCCAGCCTAGCTGAGGCACAGGGATTCAAAGGGCTTTATACACAAGAAAAAATGGATTAGCCTTGTTTGACTGCGTGCCCTAGGATGCTGCATGTAAGCCTCCTGATATTGTGCTTATTTTTCTTAATTATCTTTCATGGGCTGAAAACCACTGCCCAAGAATAACTCGGTTCAGCCTAAGAAACACTTTAAACTCTTCCAGCCGACAATATGCTCTACTTAAAAGCTGATGCTGCTCTTCTGCTCTTTCCAACACAGTGTAGGAGATGCTACACTGTTTTCCCTATCTGTAAGATCATAGAATGGTTTGGCTGGAAAGGAACCTTTAAAGGTCATCGAGTCAAACCCCCCTGCGATGACAAGGGACATTGCTAACTCAGTCAGGTTGCTCAGAGCTCCATCCAACCTGACCTTTAATATTTCCAGGGATGGTGCTTCTCACCCATCTGGGCAACCTGTGCCAGTGTTCTACCAACCTCATAATAAAAATTTTCTTCCTTAGATCTAGTCTGAATCTACCTGCTTTTAGTTTAAAACTATCACTCTTTGCTCTATCATTACAGGTCCTATTAATGAAGAAGAGGTATAATGACTTGGTAGGTGTTTAAAAATATTGTATATTGGGCCACTGCAGTTGCACTGTTGATTTTATCCACAACAGAAAGCAGAAGCTATTTCAGTCTGTATCATCACATGGTGTAGCTCCTACATTTTTCAAATTATTTCTGAGATTATTTTTGCTTTCAGCACATGTCTCCAGGAAAAAGTACTTTCTCTTTTTTTTTTTTTTTCATTTGAAAAGTTTAACCATGGATATGCTACTGAAGAAACAACGAAGAGTAACCCACATTATTGAATTAGGTATGGCTCAATAACATTTTCTGGGGTTTTTTTCACTGTACTGCCCTTTACTGAGATGTGCTCACTAAGGAAGAAGAGAGGGTTAGAACATTTCCTCTCCTTGGGTAAGACACAACATCTGCTACTGCTGAATTTCCCCCATTGTCTGCAATGTTCCCATTGCTCTAATTGCTCTGGGTCACTTGCAGTTTTGAGTCTATCCCCATTTGCTCTCACCTTGATTTGGGTGTCATCAATAAATTTGATCGCTGTTAAATTTACTCCAAAGAGGAGACTCATTAAGGAGCTTCCAGCCCCGTGCAGCTGCTCTGCAGTCACAGGCCCCCGAGAGAGGCTCCGCATGATGGCTGACACCTGCATTGTTGAAACCACCCATGAGACTTCTTCCAGCTACACCTTAATCCATCTGTGACAAAGCCAGGCCCAGGGACCACCACCAAGTGCAATCTGAAACACCATCAGGGTGGTTACAGGCATGCTGAGAGAATGGATTAAAAGTTTGTGTTAAAATACAAAGCCTTTTCTATAAAACTGACACCAGAGAACTTCCTCAAGACTTCTATTCATAGCAGGTTGAAGGTGCTTTCCCACCTTCGCAGAGGAAAATTACTTAAATAAGCAAGTTGCAGATATAATTTACTTAAAACTAACCTAAAGAATATCTGTCTCCTTAAAAGGTGTGAAGTCCACCCAGGTGGGGTTTTTTTGTTGCATTTTGAGAAGGAGTAATCTTGATCTGATCCAGCCCAGAAGCCTTTCCGTGCAAGGGGAAGAAGACCGCCAGTCTGGGAGAAAGGGAGGTAACCCCGGCGGCCTGAAAGCCTGGCCCGGGAGTCAGGCGCAGCTTTCACCAGCCCGAGTTCATTTTGGGCGTGAAAACGATTATGCCGTGGAGGGCACGAAGCCGCGAGCGGCCCCGTCCCGCCGCTACCCTCAGCCGCACAAGATGTCCGCCGGCTCCCCCCAGCCGCTAACGGCCGTTACCTGCCGCCCGCAGCTCCCGCCCTGCGCCGCCCCCACCTGGGAGCTCAGCCCCTCGCCGCCCAGCCCCGCCGAGCGGGGCCGGCAGCTGCCGCTTGGAGCTGTAAGGGAGCGCGCCGCCCGGTGAGGAGCTGTCTGTGCCGGGGGCTGTGCGAGGGAAGGGAAGGGAAGGGAAGGGAAGGGAAGGGAAGGGAAGGGAAGGGAAGGGAAGGGAAGGTCGGGTCGCGGCGACTGGGCCGTCTCCCCTCTGCTGCCGGGCCGACGGACGGTGATCTGGGACGGGAGGGTTGTGGGGCTGTTCAGCCGAGCGGGCAGCCCGCCCCGCCGCATCACCTGCCCACCGAGATCAAACCATTCGTGCCGTTGGCCCGCGGGCTCGGGGCAGAATTACCGGCCGGGGGTTTGGCGGCTTCTCCCGGCTGCGGTGAGCGCTGCCGGGATGGGGGAGCTGCTGCTCGGCCGTGCGCTCGGCTCCCAGCCGGGTGCGCGCAGGCGGTTGTCAGCCCGGGTACGGGCACAGCTCCTTTTGACAGGTTTTCAGGTACTTCGGAATATGCACAAAAGTATTTTGATTCCGTGGAGTTCCAGCTTTGGTCCAGGGTATCTGTCCGCCTGCTACCGCATCCTTTCTGTCTGCTCAAAATCTGCTTTGAGAAACAGGAGGGAGACCTGCAGCGGCAGGTCTTGCAGGACCACAAGTTGTGCGGTCGTGTTGTGAAAACGCCATGGACAAAGCGGTATCGCTCCCCCGGGGGTCTCCTCCAGCTCTCCAGACTAGCAGGTTGCTGATGGTTGTTTTGTTGAACTGATATGTGACTTCTCTCTCCATCCGCCCCGAAATACATGGGTTAGCAAGCACTCTAGATGTGCAGCTACTGATAATGTCTAAAATTAACTGATGCTGCTTCTTTGCTGTTGTCTAAAGCAGGTAATACAGAAGTGAAAAAATACAGTTTCGGGTAACTGTTCACACTCGTGCAGATGTTTTCATGTTCCTTACAACACTGGTGGCTTGTATTAGAAATAGTGTGGCAATGAGGAGCAGGGGGATGATTGTTCCTCTGTACTCACCATTGCTGTGGCTGCATCTCGAGTATTGTGTTCAGTTTTGGACACCTCAGTACAAGACATACATGGAGGTGCTGGAGCAGGTCCAGAGAAGAGCAACTAAGATGGTGAAGGGCCTGGAGAACAAGGCCTAACAAGGAGCTTCTGAGGGTCTATTTAGTCTGAAGAAAAGGAAGCTGAGGGGCAATCTTACCACTCTCTACAGCTACCTGAAAGGAGGTTGTAGAGAGGTAGGCGCTGCTCTTTTCTCACAAGTAACTAGTGACAGAACAAGAGGGAATGGCCTCAAGCTGCACCAAAGGAGGTTTAAATGGGAGATTATGAAAAATTTTTTACAGGAAGGGTTGTCGGGCATTGGAATGAGGTGCCCAGGGAGGTGGTTGAGTCACCATCCCTGGATGTGTTTAAAAGCCGTATAGATGTGATGCTTGGGGATAGGCCTTAGTGGTGGACTTGGTAGAGTAGTGTTAATGGTTGAACTCAATGATCTTAAAGGTCTTTTCCAACCCAGATGATTTTATGATTCTTTGGGCTTCCTTTAGCATTATTTTGTGACCTCAACTACCTTTGCTAGGCAGTTTTTGTAAATCTAACTTCCCACGTGCACATGTACTGTATATATTGCAGTAGGTCAAATTATTTTGTAAGTTATGTAACTCAGAATAGCAGGAAATAGAATCATCTCAATTTGTTTGTGCTGAGTACTCTACTAGAGAGTATAGTAGCTGTAACAGCCGCTACTGGAGACTAATGAGACAGAATAGTGAGTGGCTGTTGATGATTCTGAATGTTGCAGTAAACCTGTGCACTCTGAGAATGTTTGTGTAACAGCTACAAGTCTCAGATTTCAGCAAGCCTTAGTTCTGATTTAAAAAATCCTCACAGATGTAAAAAGGCCGTAAATGTGCTTGTCAGCTGAAAGTGGATATCTTAATTTGGTGAGGAAGGAGGGAAGAGTAATGAATATCTTAATGCATTGGTAAGGTATGGCAGGTGCCTGTGGAATGAATGGTGGTGCCAGATTCTTCGCTATTCCAGTGATGGAACTGTGGCACATGTTGTTATCATCTTGGTATGATGCTATGCATGCCTTTGATCTGAAAGAAAAACCTTGTAGTTCTGTAATATATACAATAATCACTGAATTCAAATAGATTTTTCTTGAGGCCATCAATCTGATATGTCAGACATGTTTAATAAACTTAATTAGATGATAAAGCAGTGCAATGAATTTTGTTCAGGGAGAGTGGCTTTTTATTGCAAATTGGACAACAAAACAACTTCCTGGTGCCTTTTTTTTCTTTTTTCTTTTCTATTTTTTTTTTTCCTATTTTCAGATGAAAGAGATACCTGTATAACTTTTAAACAGGTTTTTGTCTTCTATCTGTGATGCTGTCTACTTTAGTCTCCTATTAGTTTTTATAAGTACCCTCACATTTAATGCAGTTTGGCCTAATTTAGGTGTACTCTGGCTGTAACTGAAATATGTTTGTACAGATTGTGTATTATCTCGTGAATCAACGAAAGAATCTAAAGGAAATGTTTAAGTTCTACACAGCTAGCAAAGCTGACCGCTACATTTTTTTTGTCTCTGCCTTTTATTTTTCTTCCTCTTTTCAGAGTAGAGAGCAGGGAATTGTCTTTGAAGAAGCTTCCTGTTGGAATGCCTCACATCAATGCAGCTGCAGCTCTGCAGATTTGCATGCTGCTCTCTGCGCTTCCTGCACAATATTTCATATCCCAGTGGTATGGAACTGACTCTGCTCAGCGCATCCAAATAACAGAAAGGTTGTAAGTCTCTCCTTCCTGACTGTATTTCTTTGTAGCAGAGTTCTCTTTCTCATCCACAATGATGCTTTGTCCTGGGAAGTTGGAGTGTGGGTGGGACACATTGGCCATTCCTATGCGAATGCAACATTCAAATCAAACCTCAGACATTTTTATGTTTTAATGTGACTGTATTTAGTTGTTTAAAGACATCCTTCAAAATTTGAATAACAAACATTCTCTTCACATAAAAATCTGTGTATAATCTGCGTGAGTGCATGACTGTGCCTTTATCTCATTCTGCTTTTGGACATTCCAATATATGTTACTATAGGTTATGTCCCTTTAAAAAGGGGAAAGTTAAGTGTTTGATTAGTAAGACCATTTCTAACTTTCCATTACCTTTTGACACTCACTGTTAAAATAGATGTGTTTGCACAGTGTGACTCAGTACGGAGTCTTAACCAACAAAAATTGATCCAGAGTACTTAAGTTAGTCATAATGCTAGAGTTAAGTAGTGATATTTTGTGTCTGAATTAAGAAGTTATGTACTAACAAGGTCACAGATTGATCTGGTGGAAAAAAAGAACTAAGTCTGGCTTTGTGCGTAAGAAACCAGATTTCAATAAGTTTCGGGTTTCGTGGCATAAATCAACTAATAACCATTTAGATTTATGCAAAAACTTTTAGGTAATTTTGTAAAAGTCTTTTGATTATGTGCACCATTTTAGAAATGTCTCATGCTCACTATTCTCAAGTAACAGTTGAAATGGCAGAGTCTGATGTAATTTAGCAAATCCTATGCTCTGAGTACAGAAAGCAAGGAACTTAGTCATGAAAAATGGCATTTTCCAAAATTTGCCTGTGGTTTACTGGTACAGCTGATGATTGAAAAATTAATCATTTGTAGTCTTGACACTAATCTTGAGAATAACTTGTTCCTGGTCACTGACTTTTTTTTTCCTGTTTGCTACAGAAATGAAGCCTTAAAGTTTAAATACTAAAAAAAATATAAAAA
>JANHGN010015691.1:0-38092 GCA_024605025.1 Megaceryle maxima
AACACCAAAAACAACCCAACCAAAAAACCCCAAACCACAAAACAAAAAAACAAAAGCAAACAAGTGAAACCCCCCCCCAAAAAAAAAAAACAAAAACAAAAAAAAAACCACACATACAAAAAAAACCCTACCAACCCAAAACACTGTTCAAGCCTCATATTAAAACTATCCGCTCCCTCAATCAAGCACAAGGTGCCTGAGTGCCCAACAGGGGTGTTGGAAGGGAGGGTGTGATGCTGTGCTGGGACCAAATGAAGCTGGGGAAGACATCTCAAAAATGTCCTAGCTACGCAGTTGGCCAGCAGATAACATTGTGCTGTTTGACGTCACAGCATGGCCACTGCTGCACAGAGAAAGAAAAAAGAGTGTACTACAAAAAGAACAAAGTACATTTCTTACCTTCATGAGCCTTTCCCATATTTTCCAGGGATGAAGATACATCTCTACATTTGTTGGCCCAAAGAAGGTTAGATTCAATACACCACCTCCAGGTTTGCTGCCTTTGCTGCTGCTGTGGTAATGGTAGCTCTGGAAGCAGTAAAACAGTATCACCTTAAGCTACCAGGACCCGATGTCAATTACTTCTTCCCATAAAATTTCAGAGTAAAATGCACTTTAATTTTAGGTGCATTTCATGAAGGAACAAAACAAAATAAGAGGTTTATACACTGGGTACAGACATATCTGGTGACTTCCACTGACATTTATAAAATAAATGAGAGGCATTAGGACACTACTTCCCACTGATGTGTCCATTAGGCTCTTTAGGCTGTTTTGGCTATGCCACGATTTACTGCTGCTTCCTCAGCTGTTCGCTGCTGTGTCCCCACTGCTGTGGCATCATCTCATAAAAACCCCAGTGTCCACAAGCCCACAAATATGTCCTGCTCCCTGCTCATGATCACCTGTCAGGAAAGATGGAAGGCCTCTGCTGGGGACTTTGGTGTCCTGGGTGTTTACAGACACCACACTGCCAAGGCAAGATCTGCTTCCTTACAAGCAGAAGATGTGGCCTTGGAGGTTTAGAGGTCACATCAAGCCATGTTTAGTGTGAATGACAATATGTCATTTTTCAGAAACACCTCCAGGGCCCTGTTCATTTCCTTATATGTAGGGTAAACTTCATTCCCTGGTGATGAGTCAGGCAACAGATTGCTGATTTGGTTATACATCCAATGTCATCTCTCAGATCCTCTTTGTAGAGTCCTTTGTCCTCCCTTTTCTACTCAGTCCAGACACTAACTCACTACAATGTAGATTCACTTCAATACATAGAGTGGATTTTATTCTTCTCTGTGTAAAGTTGTTGTCCAAGCAGACTCATAAAAAGAAAACAAAAATTATCTGCTCCATTTAATACCTGCAAAGCTCGTTAGTCCCAAGCCCTTTGATGTGTGAAATACATGTTTTGCTATTCTACTCTAATTAAAATAGAAGTCACATATTTTAACTGAAAGACAATGTCATAGGTACCATGAACAGAAGTGTCCAGGCATCTGGGTATGTCTAGGAGCAGAAGCTGCTAATCATCAGCTTAAGGGTGGTTGGGAAGCGAGAAGGTTTCCCCACCCTTCTTTTTTATTATTTTTCCTGCAACCCTCCAGCACATCACATTGTGTGAAGGGAGAGGGAAAGAAAGGAGTAATGCAGAGACGTGGTGTTGAGCTGCCCTTGGCACTGTGGTGTCTCCCTTGCTGGGGATTTTGGCTGCCAGGCTGGAAAAGGATGCAGAACAGCAGAAAAGAGGCTGTCATGCTGCAGCTACAGATGGTGCAGTCCTTGCTGTACAATGGGTATGGCTGCTCTTGGCCAGATTTTGTGCCTGAGCATACCTGGGGTTCAGAAGCCTCACAGTCAGGAGAGGAGTGGAGCCTGCCCAAAACAGGGAGTATATGTGGATAGCAATGCCCTGGATATCCTGGCCGTGGCTGGGGTTACACACTGGGGGATTCCCATGTGTCTTGCTGGATTTCAATACGGCAGACTGGAATAGGCTTATCTGAACATGAAGAAATAAACAGTTACAATAAAAGGTACAAGGACCTGCTGGCTCCACTGTGTCCTCCACAGATACAGAGGGTCACCTGGCCAGTGCCAGGGAGAGGACACAGTCGGGTGATATGAAGGCAGAGAATGGAAAGGTCAGGAGCCAGCACAGGAATAACTGTAATATTACAGTCTAGACTCAGAGAGGTCGGATGTGGGGAAAGAGTTGGAGGAAATAACAGATGCTACAACTCTTTATTTAAGACAGTAGAAGATGCCAGGATAAACTTACTCTTCTGTCTTTGCCTGGAGCCAAATCCAAATTTTCAGGGCCATCCAGGTGACTAAATGATTAGTCAGGCTGAGATAAATGATTCACACCACTTCTGTGTAGCACTGTCACTGTAAAGCTGAGTGCTCAATGATGTCCAATGTGCTTTAGACAAGCATTTAGGTTTCTTACTTCAAAACCAAACATGCTGCTTTATTTCTCACAGTCCAGCTGCAGCCCTCAGTCTCCCACCGCTGCCGTAGGCTGAGGTCACAAGGAGGCTGTTCCCATGCCCCTCGCTAGCTTGCTTCTTGGCATCCACTTCTGGGAACAGACATCCGTGTGCCCCATGTATCTGGGAGCATGTGATCCTGGGCAAGTGCCTTATACTCTGCATGCCACAGATCAGACTTGCTGGGAACAGTTCCCAGGGACTTCCTCGGTAACTGCCCACTGGTCTCTTACAATGTTTATTGGAAGATGGGGAAATGGTCAAAGCAAACCTGTAGGGAAGCATAAAAAGATCAGATCTAATCTAAGTTGTGGGTAACAGTCCAGCTAGACAGAGTAAAAGCTTCCAGTTACAATTCATTTAAAAGACTAACTTCCTCCTATCTGCTCCTGATGCAATAGCTGATTTTATGAGATAATCAGCCAGAGCTCTCCAATTATCTAAGGGAAGGCTTTGCCTTCCAGTGAGCAATGAAATACCAAGCCCACCTGGTATCAAATGGTATAATTTAACTGGTGGCAGTTTATACCAGTGGATATCAAAGAGAGATCTGACTCAGTATCTACAAAGGCAATGTTAGTGAAAAGTACTATCTATCCACTATCTAACTGTGTGTTGTAGCAACACAGCACCAGAAAGTCTATGAAATAAAGATTACTGTCAGTTTGTGTGGGATTTTCATCCCCAGGTATTCCAAGCCTTTTGAGCTTGCTACACCCTGTGAATCATTCTTCCCTGTATAAAGACAACAGAGTTGTGTCCACCTTTTCACAATAAAGGCTGAATTCCCACTACTACTTCACTGATTTATTTTGAAGGTCTAGAAAAATGACACAACAGTCTTTTACCAAACAGGTTATGGATATCACGATTTATCAGAAAAGCAGGACTACCACACTTTAGTAAGGAAATTAATATGCTTTCTTTATTATAAAATCAAAGTATATTGCATTCAATAATTGCCAGTTTCTTTTTTCTAATTCCATATATGATGGGACATGGAAAAATGGGTATGACGAGGCTTTTAAGGAGGAAATTACATCTTCATTTTTTAAATATATTTCTGTAACTTCCAAGCTTTTCAAAGAGTTCCTGATGAATTAGAGGATCTCTGTCCTGAAAGCTGAATTTAAACAACCATAAAAGGCCTTAAATTTCAGATGATGGGTGCTCAGCCATTCTGAAATTCAGGCGTTATTACAATGTTTCCAGTTAGGCACCCAAAGTCATTAGTCACTTCTGAAAATCTTGGCATAGAGCAAAAGAGAAAATCTCCAACTGAGCTAACATCCTTCATGTACAGTCTTGTAAAACAAAAACTAGAAAAAAATGTCTTAAAGCCCATGAATGAGTCAATCTCATTCATTGTGTAAGCCGTAAATTATTTTTACTTAATAATAGCTAATACCTGGCTTTTATACAGATTTTTTTTTTCCTTTTTATCAGTGAGCTATAAATGCATTGTAATCTTTAAATGCAGCACCAAGGAGCCATTAATATAAGAATTTAGTCAGTGTAGACAAACCATCATAGCAAAAGAATCTGGCTAAACAAAATATACACCAAAGTATTTGCTCCTTGGAAGACAATGGAAAATTTTAAGAAGGAAAAAATTCTGATGCCTTTCTCACATAGTGTGCTTGCGAGTGCATTTCTCAGTCAGAGCAAAGACAGTTGTGTTATTATTTCTTTCTCTGGTATCTTCCAGTCCCTCCTACCAAGGCAAAGGGAAGAAGGTTGCATCACTGATCCCAGCATCAGGTTTTTTATACTGTCCTCCAGAGCAAAAAGGTAGGAGGTTGCACCACAGTTGCATGGTGTCTCCCAGTACCATTTTCAGAGCAGTTGTTTGGTCATTTACCCAAGGCTGTACCTGAAACTATATCCTGGCCCATAAGACACAGGAATTGATTCAACAGTCAAGGGGACAAAATCATCCTTAGCACCAGTCTTAGCCTGGGCTTTTAAAATATCCTGGGGTACTTACTGGGGTACCCGTAGTACCTCAGTACTGCTGCAGAAGCAGACTCATTAAGGATGTAACAGCACCATGTTCCTGATGGCAAGGCTTGTTTTACCATGGAGCAGCCCACTGCCAGCTGAGCTACTGCATGCCTACATGGACCTGATCAAGTAGAGGAGCCATTTAGCAGATGAGTCTGGGTTTTTCAAATTCACAAGTTTCAACCTTGCACAGCCAATAAGCACCAACACTGGGCTGTGATGCAGAAAAGCCAGAGCAGTGGTTGCTGCCCAGACTGGGCTACGTTTCATCCAGCACAGCAGGTTTGTGCCAGATACATCACCCTGAAGATTTGATAAGCCCCAAAACGAACCTAAGATGCGTTGAGCTCTGCTTCTCTCACCACAACATTTTTGCTGTCTGTGGCCAAGTTTCTTGAACACTTTTACATGGGGTTGAAAGTATATGCAATGCCAGGCTGGAGCTGCAAATGGAGTCAGTCATCTGACTCCTATATGAAGGCCTTATAAAGGTCACTTTATAAGTATCTTTATAAGTGATGCTACACAGCTTTTATGCATGAACCTGTTGAATCATTCATTACTCAATAAAACCCAGTTGCTAGACTGGGCAGGCTGAGGGCTGATTTCGGTGGGGCAGCTCTGGCAGTTTTCAAGAGATTAATAAATAAAGGAAGTCCTAGTGAACTATTTGCCAACAGCCTTAGTGCCATTAGCAGCTATCATTTTGTTCCTGCCACAACACTACTGCCAAGCCTCCTGATAACAAAGAAGCAGATGAGCATATAGGCAAGATCAGACACAAGGCAACCCCATCTCACAGTCTGTTCAAAATGGAAACAAATCCTGATACTGGCACACAAAACAGGCAGCTCTTAAGAAAGGTAAGAATCAAACATCTAGGAAGAGAGCACAGTTTGAAATGCAAGCTCAAATCTCCAGGAGAGTGTGGATGCAAAAGAAGACAAATATGTAATAGGTAATATCCATTCAAAACACCAAAAACTGTCATGAATAGATGCAGTCAATACAATTTTATGAACATTGTCTTTCTAGCCCAATCTTAAAAATCTTTAAAAAATGGTTATGTGTTAATTTTATATATTAATTAAAGTCAAACCAAATCCCTGCATCATTTTTACCTAGTTTTAAAAACTGAAGTTTAATCTGCTTTGCAAAGATTTTCTTTTACTGTAAAATGATTCAAGATTAAAAAAAGAAATCACAAGAAAAAAAAAAAAAAACAACAAAAAAAACCACACACACACAAAACAAAAACAAAACAAAACAAACAAACAAAAAATAACAACAACAAAAAACCACCAAGCCCACACCTGACAAATTGTCATATAAAACCTTTAAAAAGCATTTTAAACAGTTAAGGACTACTACTACTTGCATAATCCATCATCAAAATAACTATTACTTTTTCATCCCTAAATGCAAAATATTAAATAGTCATATATGACAAAGTAGTTCACAAAAAAGGAACATAAAAATGATTATGCCACTCCTGAAAATAGGCAATGGTTCCATTTGGTTTATGTGCTTACACCTCTTGAGTTTAAGAATTGTTTGCTTACCACTGTAGAAGGTCATGCATGCGGTTATTACCAATGCATATCAATCAGTTTCACAGGTAAATCAGTAGGTAGCTAATTTGACCAGACATTTGAAATTTTCCATGTTTTTTAATTATGAATTGTAATGAGAGCATTAATTTCCAGAAAGGTAATTGCTGTTATCTGCAGTGCTCCTCACAAAACGCTCTCCCTTCAAAAGCAATGTTTAGAAATTCACATTAGCCAAGACTCTACCTCTGTGTTTGTCACCAGTACATTTTGGAAATGTTATCCTTGGGTCAACACTCATCTTGCTGCATTTTAATGAACAGTGTGAGTGAGCCCTTCTGATTTGCATAACAGCCAGTGCTTTCAAATCCATCTGGAGCTAACACCATATTACTCCCTTTCACAAGAGTACCTGGATACCAGTGACCTGGACACCTCTCCAAAGGCCATTATTCAATGGATGTCATAAGTGCTTAGAGCATCTGAAAACCAGCCTAAACTTAATAGATAGCTAAAAATACATAAGCACAGGCTTGCTTATGATCCAGAGCCCTTTAGCCTCCCCTCTCTGCCTACACTCTGGTATGCCCAGCTATTTCATTTTCTTCTCAGCGATAGGGGTTTGGAAGTGCTCTGATATAGAACTGCATCGCTGTCACTTAGCAACCTTTACTGTGTTCCCTAAATGAAGTGTTTTATTGAAGAATTCATGTAAGTTTGGCATTTCTAACCAAATCAAAAGATTTTCCCTCTGTCACTAGGTAATTAAAGCATAATAATTAAAGTTTAAAATAAATCTGTGAGGGTTGTTTCTTACTGAGAGAAATAGAAACTAGGAAAAACTGATATAAGGTTCTTCTGCCAGTTACTGAGAATGCATTTACCTAATTTTTTAGGATTTTGCCCACTTGGTGTGGAAGGACATAACATCTTTATCAGTGACATAGTGTGATCCAGTACACCCTCAGTAAGTTTGCAGATAACACCAAGCTGAGTGATGTGGTTCACATTCCAGAGGGATAGGATGCCATCCAGAGGGACCTTGACAGGCTTCGTTACTGAGTTGAATGAGGTTCAACAAAGCTGAGTGCAAAGCCAAGTCTTGCATCTGGGTTGGGGCAATCCTCAATGTCAATACAGGCTGGGGGATGGATTGAGAGCAGCCCTGTGGAGAAGGACTTTGGGGTGGATGAAATGCTGGACATGAGCTGGCAAAGAGCACTCAAAGCCCAGCAGGCCAATTGCATCCTGGGCTGCATCAGAAGTGTGGCCAGAAGGTTGAGGGAGGTGATTCTGCCCCTCTACTCCACTCTGATGAGACCACACCTGGAGTACTGTGTCCAGCTCAGAAGAGAAAAGACATGGACCTGTTGGAGCAGATCCAGAGGAAGGCCACAAAAATGGTCAGAGGGACTGAACAACTCTCCTGTGAAGAAAGGCTGCGGGAGTTTGGCTTTTCAACCTGAAGAAGGTTCTGGGGAGACTTTATTGTGGTCTTTCAGTACTTAAAGGGAGCCTATAAGAAAGATGGAGACAATCTTTTTAGCAGAGCCTGTTGTGATCAGACAAGGGGTGACGGTTTGAAACTAAAAGGACATAGTTTTACAATAGATGTAAGGAAGGAATTTTTTACAATGAGGGTGGTGAAACACTGGCACAGGTTGCCCAGAGAGGTGGTAGAAGCCCCATCCCTGGAAACATCCTAGGTCAGGTTGGATGGGGCTCTGAGCAACTTGATCTAGTTAAAGATGTCCCCGCTCACTGCAGGGAGGGTGCACTAGATGACCTTTAAATTTCCCTTCCCTTCCAACTCAACCCATTCGAGGATTTTGTGATTCTATTACATTGCTGAGCTGGGGGGTTCACCAGGAAAACTGCCTTGGAAATTGCCTCTTGCCAGAGCCTTCATCAAGTCTTAGCTTTGCTTACATTTTAGCATAGTAAGAACAACTTCAGTGGGAAATGTCATTGTTTCCTGACACGAGAAAATTTGAAGCAGCATGACTGCATGAAAGGCTTGTTTAGATTTAACAATACACATACGGGTGATGAAGAAATATATTTTTGCATACATCAAGCCAGCAACTATTTTAAAATATGGCCCAGTAGCCCTGAATGCCTGAAAATGGCTAAAAATGCATGACCCTCTGCTGAGCAGACTGTGGGTGATGGTCATCTCTCTGCATATGTTGACCCTTACCACCAGCAACCAGCTCCACCTTGGCTGCCTGTCCCTTGCGTGGCGAAGACAGTTTGGGGTAGGGAGGGAAACTGAGGCAGGGGTGCAATGTGGCTGGAGAGACCCTGTACCATGGGTTGGGCAGCAAGAAGGTCTTCAAGAGGACTGTGGATGCTAGGTATATGAACAAGGACAATGGTGCTCACATCCATCAGCAACTGTCAGGCTGCAGCTGGGACTGAAAGGCAAGCACTGGCTAAGCCAGCTGTTTGGGTACAAGTCCTGCTCAATGCTCCTTGCAGGAGGGGTCCCCATCCATGGCTGAGAACTAACCAAGCAGTCCCGGGAGGCACCAAACAGGAGACACAGGTGTGTCAGGCTCTTCCAGTGACTTTTTTCCCACAAGACAGAACTTAAAAAGAAAACGAGAAGCAGCCTCCTTCACAGCTGAGATTCACTCTGGAGAGCCGCTTCTTGCCTGCCACTCTCCTCCTGTGTTGCAACACAGGAAATTTGCTTCTGCTAACACCTGGTGTTGTTTCAAACAGCCAGATGGTCCTAACCTCAGTCGCCTGTAATTGATGGCCTACTTGTCTAACTCTGTAACTATCTCTCACTTTAGACACAGATGCTGCATCTCTCTAAATACCATTCCACATTAAAACATACTACCTTCCTGTTTCGCATATCAATCAATACAGAAGTTCTTATAGAAACCAGCAATGGCTGGTGTAAACCAAGAGGCAGTGGGTGTAAGCCAGCAGAGATAAAATTGTGCAGGCTTAAATTACAAACTGGATGTGCAGTTGAAGGATTTAGACTCACATTGCAAAATTAGCTGGGACATAACCAGCAAGCAAATAAACATTATACAGTGACCCCAAGAGCAGATCTCCTTGCTATTTGGACTTAGCCCACAAAAACCATGATGCCCTGGTATACGCTACTCTCTGATACAATGACTAATGCTAATTTGGCATTTCTGCATGCCACCCTAACTATCTGCCCATCAAGAAAATCCAAATAGCCTTACACTGACAATTTTCTGGGTTCTTCTGGTAGGTGGTTCTTTCTGGGTCTCTTACTTGTAGGGATCATAATGAGACATACTAGAGACTACCACAGTACCAGAAGCCATCAGCAAAGCAGTGACACTTTGTGAGTTCGAAGGCCAGAAGCTTTTTACCTGACAAATTAGAGCCTGCCCTGAGCTCCCCACTTCCTCTCAATCCTTGTTCTAAACAGACCAAAGGCTGGCACCGTACCTGGGACCCTGACAAATGGACTCAGGAAATCAAAGCTGAAGTAACTGAGGCTACCAAGTCCTTTTGTTTTCTGATGTTAAATGGATACAGTATTCTCAAGGACAAAACTTGACTGTCAGGTGTTCAGAAGTTGAGCCACCAGTGATGGTTCAAATATTTTACTTGCATAAACCCTCAGTTTCATATCACAGCATTTCATAGCCATTAGTGCCTGGTCCTCAGAGCATGCCTGGGACAGAGGAACTGCCCTCATCCCCATCTTTTTCAGGGAGAACTGAGACACTAAGCACATTCAAAGATTCATCTTAGCCAAAAAAAGATATCTGTGTCAGGGCACAGGATAGATCCTGTTCCTGACCCGGGACCAGGTTTTTGCTTCCCAATCAGTTCTGCCATCTTTTGATCTTGCAATTTCTTTTCTTGTGCTTTTTGACCACTCATGGTCTCATCTGTATGTGGTTGTATCCATGCTCTCAAGTTCACTGATAAACACCAGGCACATCACTTTATAAAGTCTACCCACAATTATACAACAATTACTGTAAGAATAAAGAGGTCAGGTGTAGGATGGAGATAGACATAGTAAAATTTACGTTGCAGTTTCATGGGACATAGACAAAAGCATACAGTTCTGCTTCCCTCTGAGCCTATTTAACTCACTAATGCAGAACCAAACTCTGCAAAACCTTTTGCAGAGCAAAGGAGGGGACAGGAATAGGCAGAGTGACTTTTTCCTTTAAGCAGTAAAAGACCAGTAGATCAGATCAGCTGCCCATGAAACCACAGCCTTGGTTTACAAGAATTTACTAAGTCAAAAGAAAATGGAAGTGATTCTATGCCAATGATCTGTGCAGAGGAGCAGTCCACAGTGCAGGGAGGTATAATACTTGCGTGGGCTCTCAGGTTGTGCAGAGAGTGCATTAGAAAGCAATGTGGCTGTGAACAGCTGAACTGCTTCCTAAGTCACCATATCTTAATACAATCTGTAACTGGCATAAAACAAACAAAACTCCCCCCAGAAACACCCCACTCTATCATACTCTGTGAAATAAAGACATTTATCATGTCATTTCCCTTTACACTGTACAGAAATGGAGTCTGCAGTACAGGGCATTGCATTTTTACATATCTGGATCCCTATAGGAAATTGAGTATGACAATATTTGGTCTCCTTCTGCCTTTCCTCTCACTACTTTCCCAATAAAGCTGCTTCAGTTTCTGAGCCTCACAATTTTTCTTTCCAGTTGTTGTCTTTGCCAGCTTGAATTTGACAGCTGAAATGGGTAACTGAAAGATCACTTTAAGTGATTTGTTGAATTCCTGCTTTCCCAGTGTGCTTATTTGCTCTCAAGAGTGATTTTTTTTTTTTTGTACATCCCCATCCCCACTTAGTCTCCAAGAGGCCTATGGTAGCAGAGCTTTTAGATTTTTCTGGCCTCTTTGAAGAACTGCAGGGGTGATCTCAGCCTCCCTAACATGCTTTAATATTTCACAGGCTTGCACTAGACAGAGGTGAAAGCAGCTCAGGGCCAGGTTGCACCTCCTATTGAGATCCAACTACTTGAAGCACCTCCTCAAGCCCATAGGAAGAGCCCATCTCATCCCAAAGCCTCTGGAAGAAGATGTCTGAACATCTCATTATCTGGCCCACTGGGATGCGCATGGGGTAAGGAACTACAGCCCAGATCCCAAGTCCTAGACCTGGCTGTTGCCCAACTACACTGAGGACATGAGAGCAAACTGGCAGGGTGCAAGCCCAGACTCTGGCAGGCAATCACCTATCTGGCATGCTGCTATTATGGTCCACAGCATGACCTTAGCCAAGGCAGCCAGTGCTCCTCCAAGCAATACCTGGGCACAGTCTTGAGGGCCAGCAGAGCCCACTGATTACCTTTACTTGGCAGGCAGGCAGCTGGACACTCACCAAAATGGGCCAGTTGGCAAGGGGGCCAAAGAATGGTCTCCGTCCTTTACAGGGCAGTGATTTGTCTGTACAGACATAGCCACTGAGTCTGAAATATAAATAGTTGTGTCTTGCAATGGGGAATGGAAACTGTCCTGGTCATTGTTTTTGATGTATTTATGGCAGTTTCTAACGTAAATCTAAGTTTTCGGTGCTAACGGTCCAAGCTTGCAGAGGATTCTCTCCTTTCACCGACATGTTTGTCAAAAGTCAGAAGCAAATACACCCTCATCTCCTACCTCTTTGCCTCCAGTATCTTAAAGGGATGAGAGGAATTGGGAATTGAATGGAAGTCTGTAGCACTCACTCCCTATTCATGCTTCGGGTTGCAGTTGTAGCTGTGCGTATCTGAGCAGCCATCCAGACTCTAATGGAGCTGCTCCTGTGTTAGTAAGATCAGAGAAAGGACTCTGCTGTTTAATTTTTGGATATTTATGGGCTAAAAATCAAAGGGTTGACACTTATTGAGACATCAGGGAAAATCTCTTTTTCTGCCTGTGTTAACAGCAATGTTCTAAGATAAAGCTGTTATTTTAAACCATGACCTAGTTTTACTTTGCACTAGTCTTTTCTAACTGTCCTGAAAAGAAGAATGTGTATACAGTTTTGCAAAGAAACGTGAACTATACTACTCCATTTACATTTCTTTGTTCCAAAATGTATTCCTCTTGTGGAGATTCCAGCAGACAAGGAAAGCAGACACAGCGGTTACTTTCCAATGTGAAACTTAAAACCACAATCTCCAGCTCAGAAAACACAGAGTGAGTCACAGGAAGGGGCCACTTGCTTGCAAAACTCATTAAAAGCAAGGCAAGGCAAAATGGATTTCCTGTATCAATAAATAGATTTCTGGCAGCAGGCAGAACACCTGACAGTGCTGAAGGCTAAGAACTGGTCCAACGGTAACCATTAGAAAACCCAGATCAATTCTCAGCTCAGAAACTGTATCTCCCCAGTACACAGTTTTCTTGACGTTAGCCGGCTTCATGCAGCAAAGTGCTTAGGAATATGCATAAATTTCAGTGCAAGCAGGGATGACTTAAGCACAAGCTTAAATAGGCTGATAAATTATGCCTGTATTCATTTTCCAAAACAAGCCTTATTAAAAAGATGTACGCGTAGCACTACAAAGGTGTAGATACTGCAGGTAAAAGCTTTGTTGCCCAAGTTCATGAAAAAATAAAGAAGCCCTAGTCCTTGCCTAAGCTTAAAATTTAGCTGCAATTGCAACTTTGTTTTACTGTTAGCAGTACCCCTTGGACACTCAAGTAAAGATTTCCCCTTTTTTTGTGAATGTTATTCTCTCCTGTTTGGTAAATGAAGCCAAAACAGCCTTCTCACCTCTTCTGCACAATGCAGACAATGTGGGATTTCAGGCAAAACTGCTTAAGAGGCAAAAGGCAGAGCCAGTGCACAACCTGGTACCAGCTAGGTTCAGCACCAGGATGGAAACAAGCAGCTGACTCTTGGCCCCTTGCTCTGTTTTTGTTCCCTTTCTTTAGTTTCTCCTAAAAGAAAAGTCATTTGCCTTTATTCTTCTCCTTCATATCCCAGTGTCTGGAAAGGTCTCGAGGAGGATCTCTTCCTCAAAGCATCCACTACAAAGCAGCTGTAATTCCTCTGCACCAGTGCTGGATTTTCTTTAGAGCCAGTCTCTTGTTTCTCAATTACCATTAGCCCCTTCCTGGCATATCTCTAACATGCTACAGAACAACATGAAGGACTGGGTTTCACTGCAAGAAAACTAACTAGGACTACCTGAGGTTGTGGCACTGTGAGTGTACTCTCTTCACCATCATATTTTGCTGGAGTTTTATGGAAAAAACAAGCAAACAAACAAAATAAAAAACAAAAAACCAAACACGACAACAAAACACACCAAACACCAAAAAACCTGCACTAAGAACAACCTCCAGGCTTCACCTTTTTATGCATTTGCAGAGGACTTGAAAGGTATATTAGTTATACTTTTAGGCACTGGCTCTTGGCACCAACAGTTTTCTGCCTCTTGCAGTTAACTATCCTGAGGTAGTTGATGGCATCTGCAATGCATATTGAATTAAGACTATTTATTTATAAGGAAAAAAATAATGTAGTATTCTGGGAATATTCCCTACCTTCCCCATAGCATCAAAAACCCCCTAACTATTTTACAGTCTTCACTCCTCGGGAGGCTTCCTCCCTCGGATTTTTCTCCCTCAAACATTAATGGGATATTCCAGAAGCAATGAATATGTCCTTATAAAGTTTGGTTTGCTGATGCAAAAAGCACCATTTCTCTGACTTTTTTAATTAAAAAGGCACCTTCATTTCAAAGCCTGTCTCCAGAGCTCCAGTGTAAATGTTTATACAAGACAGAGACATACAGAAAATAGAGAAGATTGAAGAAGCAGTGACTGCAGGCTGCCCAAATACGGCTGCCCTTGTATTTTTAAACACAGAACTTGAGCTGCCACAGAGCCTTATCAACCACAAACATCTTTGTATTCATACCAACTAACACAAGCCTGTCTGTATCATTACGCTGCAGTCAGTTTGCTCGGCAAACCTGGCACAGGGAGCATAAGGCAGCACTGTGTTCTCATGGACAGGAGAAAAGGGTGTTTGCATCTCAGTGGCAGAATGGTCAATGTCAAAGAGGAGAAGAAAGAGGGGAGTAAATAAATAAATAAATGTCTATCTAATCTCATTGCCATGAATGGCAACACTACCATTCAACACAGATGGCTAGTTTTTCCTTAGGGCACACTAGGAGATTTAAAAAAAAAATTAAAAAATAAAAAGTATCTGGGCTGGGGTAGGGTTCCTGACTGGTCCAGTTTGCTCCAGTTCCTATGTGATTACTCTTGACTCTGAGGTGCTGTTCCCATACCCCCAAACAGCCAGAGCCCAATAAACTCTTTTCACTTGAAAAGGCTCTGGGTCAAATGCTGTCACTGAACAGCAGAAATGTTCCTAGTGCTGGAAGTTACACATGATAGACCCAATAAGAGACAAGCAATTGAGCCTGGAAATAAAAAAGCCACCCTTTACAGAATTTCAGCAGTCATGCAAAACCAATCTGCCATTATCGAAGCATACAGAAAAATAGAAGAGTCAGGAAAAAAAACAAAACAAAACTGTGTTTGCCTTTATTACAATATATATTTCTACCCTTGATGCATTCAGCAGATCAATATGAGGTGTTAAAAGGATTTTCATCACTGCAGTAGCACATACATATACAGAGTAAATGCTGTATATAAATAGGCTTTGAAATAATAATCTATATCTACAAATAAAAAATACCCAATACCCTCTTTCTCCTCCCTTGCCAAATTACAGCAGTAACATTTTATCTTCAACGTAACTAATGCAACAAGCCTCGTATTTTTTCCCTTACATGACACAGCTGAAGCAGTATGGTCAGCAGCTTCAAGAAAATAAACATTAGTCACTCCTCACTGCTGTGTATTCTAGTTGATGTGCATTGTATACACAGAATACACCGTGATTTAATGTGTCTGCATATTTATGTTAGCCAAATATAACAGAAACCAGCATTATACTGCAAGCAAACCTGATTTTTTTTTCTTTCACAGAAAGAAGAGGAATTTGTTAACCATCTTTTTTTTCCCCTACATGAATTAACAAAACAGTTTAAATATTATGCACAAAATTATTCAGCTATCAAATCAAAAAGTCTTAGACTCTGAAAAAAAAAGTGTGGTGATGTTTCTAGCAGGTCCAAACTTGAATTTTCACAAGTGTCTTTTCTGTGAGCAAATTTGATAGACATTAGTTATAAAAGCACACATTTGTTTCACTGTTCTTCTATATTTCAACTTTCAGATACAAAGGGGTACACAGTATGTCAGAAGTAAGGCATTTAACTTCACAGAATCACAGAAATGTTGGTTAGAAGGGACCCCTGGAGGTCATTCAGTCCAACTTCATGCATGAAGCAGATGATTGCCAAAACTCGATCAAGACAGCCATAATGCTGTTTAACCAAGTCCTGAAAAACGCTGGGATGGAGATTCCGCAGCGTCTCAGGGTTACCCATCCAAGTGCTGCACTACACCTACAATGCTGATGGAATTAGAATGGCCACGCGTTCACGCTACCACTTGATCTGAAATACTAATGGCAAAAGACAACCCTGGATTAAGTTATAAATAAAGTTATAAATAAATACATCACAGACTTAAATTATGGAGAATTTTCAGGGACCATCTTTTCTGGTGGAAGCTACTGTGTGTGGTACCTTAGGAAAACAGATCTTAATTACTGTTAAGGAGAAAGCCCACAAAACTGACAGCCTCTGAATGAAAATAAGGGTTGGTTTTATTTTATTCTGCATAACAAAGGATTTAAATAGGCCTTTACCAAAGCCAAATTAAAATAGGATGCAGTTAGTATATTCACCCATTCATTCAATCATTAATGATGAGCATTAATAGATACTTCAAAGGAAAGTGTGGCTATATTTAGAGATGCAACCATCTCAGTTTGGCAGCCTGCAATCCTGATTGTCTCTCAGAAAATCTATACCACACTTCTTCCATCTTTTTACTTAAAGATGCTTGCATTTTCTTTAATCTTTCAAGAGAGAACAATCAGTTTGGGTCATTAAACATGCATTTCTTCCTCTTAGTCTAATCCTTCTATCTCCAAAGTGGGCATGCACCTTGCCTAAAGCAGCAATGTTCATGTGAACAGGAAGACTTAGGGAGGGCTCACCACTGCACACTGCAGCTGTATAAAGGATTGCACTTCTATTCATCACTACTGAAGGCACAGAGAAATGATAAATTGGCCCCTTGACATCCCAGATAAAGTCTGCAGCACTAAAAGTTAGCAAATCCCTGCTATAGAATTACCATTCTACCTATATCACTATCACTCTTGACATGCAAGACCAGAATCTGTTCAAACAGAACAAATGTGATATAGAGCAGCTGTTCCCAAACTTTTGGGTGCTAACTGACCACAATCACATCTTAAAATTTCTCCCGGACCACTCTGCCTTCCTATTATTAAACTCTTAACTGAAAACACTATAAAGCAGCTGCAAAACATGTACCAGAGCCTCACAGATCACAAGGTGTCAGAGACCACTGCTTGTGAACCACTGTTTTAGACATATTGAAATACAATATACATGGAATCCCATGATGCCATTTTCAGTGTTTCAGAGAACAGCCAGGCTTCAAAATATATTTTAAAAGGAAAAAGAAAAGCTTCTGTCCTAGCTACAAGCACATTTGAGAATCATTTGGCATATGGTCACTTGATGTCCACATTTTCAGTAAAGTACTGCATTGTGTAAAGGCAGACCATTTGGAAAACATTATCAACTGATCTGCAGTATTGCTTTTAGCATGCACAGTGAAGGCTTAAGGCTGTCAAAAGCAAGTAGTAAAAACAGTATCTACAGCTTGTGTCTGGACAAATAAGGAAAAAACCCAAAAGATAAAAGAGGACATTTCATTATCTTGGAGGAGAGTAAATTGCACTAAAAGTATCCATTCTTTATGATACAAAACCAAGAAAAAAATAAAAATCCATACAGTAAAAACCTGAGATGCATCATTCACCAAAGTTCACATTTTAGCCAAAATAACATTTCAAATAAAAATAGCCTATTTTGACAAAATCCACAGTGTTCTTGGCTCAGTAACAATCTTGAAACTCAGCACATTCCGTGGGTAAGATGTCTTTACTGAAAAGTGACATCAGTAAGATGGGCACTACACACAGCAGCCTGTATTTTCCACCTGCATGATTAGCTTAATCCAAATAGCCACTCTTGAAGCATGCTATTTATCAAATTGAGAAAAGATGGTCAGATTCTGACCACCTTATTTAATTTGCTTTCTATTTAGATTACACATCATTTATTTCCTCAGAAAAGTGTTATCATGTCAAAATAACAGACTGGAATAAAACACCACAGCTCACTTGACTTTGAGAGCTACACCGATTTACAACAGATGAGGATTTAAACCAGTAATTAACTCTTAAACAAAGAGTTGTTAGTCAAGCAAGGGGAAAGAGGAGAAATCATTTGCTCCTTCAGAGAAAGGAATTTTGACATATGGATTGAAATCCCTGTCCATGTCACCAGATGTCACCAGGAATGGTGAGCATCTTCAACTCCCTTACTTGCAGTGGGCTCTGATGAGATGAAAGATTACTTCAGTGATGCAGAAAAGATACAGAACCACTTTATGACCTTATGCCATGTTTAACTGCAACTCCAACATCACTTTTATTTGACCTTAAATAATGAAGCTGTATGGCACAATTTGAGGAGCTGGGTGAAGAGCTAGAAACGCCAACTCCTGTTCTTAATAAGACTCCTTGTCATCTGGAAATGTGACTAAGTATGAAAAAGCATTTCTAAATTTGCTTACAGCAAAAGAATACAATGCTCACAACATCACAGATTCCAGCTGAACTGTTGACAGCAAAAGCCAAGTGGTGTCCTTTCAAAACAAGCTAACTCATTCTTTGAGCTGAGTCCAACTGTTCAGAGATGCAGTTAAGATGAGGCTGGATGCACATCCTGAGTTTCAAAAGGTGGAAGAGGTTCTCTCCAGAAGGTGAACTGACTGTAGGTATCAGAACAAGGGAAGTCTGAAGAATGGCTTCTTTTCAGCAAAGGGAAAATGTGATCTACCACTTCACATAGTCGGACATAGCTGGAAAATAAAAAAAAAAAAAACCCAAAAACAAAAAGAATCTATTTCAGATCTTCATTCTTTCAGTTTGGTAAATCCCCCACAGAGGCATGGCTACTTTTACAGGACAAGTCACCCTCTTCTAATGAATAAAACTAAACTTGATTACTGTGCCTAGCTCCCAGAGAGGATTCACAGTTCAGATAAGAAATCCACTCATTCTAAGAAATAATACTTGCCTAGTAAGAAACAGATGCTATTTTCCACCTAGATCACTGCCTAAAATATTCAAGTCCTGTATTTTACTTCTCCATTTCTGTCCAGCTTGGCTCAAGCATCTCTCCCTGCTCAATCAATTATTCATATTTTATATACACATGACTCCAGTTAAGGAAGGACACCCTTCACATTACTAAAGGCCATTTCCATGCAGTATTAGGTGCTACAGTGCCTAAGCAACCTGCTGGAAGCTCTCAGCCCTATCTTTAGATTTTATATTCTGGCTCTTCTAGGTAGGAGCTACAAGAAAAGGAAATTTTGAAAAGACCAAGAAAAGGCAGATGGCTTCAGGAAACTAGCTAGTCTCATTTATATGCAGACTACATTGTACACTGATAATTCCTTTATATGGCTAAAGTAGATGACATATATGAAACTAAATACTTAACAATGGCTTTACATCAGCTTTTTGGGGCATTTTAACTGAGGGAAAGTGGAAAGTCTGCAATTTTTCTACATTTTTTTTTAAAGTTTTGTTTGAAATGTTCCAAGGTATTTTTCATTAGTAAAATCAAATGAACCTTTGGGCAACTTTGGTTATTAAATTAGGTTATTTAAATTAAAAGAGCAAATTAATTTAGTCTACAAGGTGTTAGGGATAAAAGATTACTTACGATGAGATGTTTGTCTTTGCATGCTCTTGTATAAGTTCTCCTTTGGGGTTAACTGTAAATATCCTGTTTAAAGAAACGCCCACCTGTTTGTATGAATAAACATCCTAAACAGAAGAGACAAAAGAAAAAATGTAATTCTGCCTTTGCACAATAAAAAGTCCCAACAAAAACAAACCCTTACACATGCACACACCCCTTGACCCCCCCCCCACAGTATGGCTACATCAAATGTCCATTGGGAAGACTCCATCCCCCAAGCTAACACAGCAATAAAATCCAGAAATTGGAAGATTGCTAGCTGCCTGTGTCAAAACAGTCTCTTAGATCATGCTAGCAATTGAAAAGAAGGGATACTCACATGCCAGGGTCCCTGCCTTTGCCCTAACCTCTGAGGCTGTTTTCTTTTCTGGATGCATAGAAATATTCTTTGGGCTAGGACAGGAGAAATAAAAGCCTATAACCCAATTATACAGCCTTTAAATGGCTGACAGAGACCTGCCTTCCTCTCTCTCTGTCAAACAACATACCACTGTCCATGCAAAGTAGAGCCTTTTGATTTCACTGGGACACCCAAGTTCTTCTAAGCATACTTAGAGTTTGAAGTCCAAGTCCCACTGCTATTCATCTAAAAGCTTTTCTGTCTGTCCAGAGGCATACCTCACTGACACTGTATCATTTCCAAGTAAAATGAAATCGGTGTTTTCACACAAGCATAAAGATTTTTTACATAGTTAGGATTTCAGACAGTATTTACTGTTACACTAACTTATGCAAATATAACGTAGTTACTTTGCTGCTCTTCCATCTCTGTTTGCATCCTACATTGTGATGCCTTTCAGGAAGAACCTTTATATTTTCCACTGCAAAAGGCCTAATAAAAATATTCTTAACAACCAGTTAAAGATTATAGATCCTAATGCAACAGAGCTATGAAATTAGAGCAACCTTTCCATTCTCTGCAACAGAAATAAATTCACCTATTACTTACAGCGGGTCTGTTTCCAAAAGCAGCATAAAAGGGTTCTGTGTTAGGATAAAATAGATTTTTGATGTCTGTTAAACACTGAACTTTAAATTTTTCTGGCTTCTTTTCTATCACTTCCCTGAAATGATAAAAAAAAAAAGGAGGCTGAATAAGTACACATGAAATACAGCACAAATCATTTCATTTTCACTATTCAACATTTTTCATCTAGCTGGATACTCTTACAGAGCCCCCCCACCCTTCTCCAATAAATTTTCATCTGGAAATCATAGTGCCCTTGAAGACAAAATAGAATTCACAAGCTTACATAACGGACACAGTAAATAAACTCTCTGAAACAAGATAACTTCTATGGAAATCTAAGTTGTAAAGATGGACACTGAGCAAGGATAGTTTATTACAAGCAGCAGCTGCTAAGTAAAGATGACAATTTCTGTTTCATAAGTAAACTGCTTTCTGAGAATGGCAGAATAATTCATAGGTTATACTAGTCTTCACTGTGTATGGCTGCCTGCCTCCCCCCAAGGACTGCAATTACCATATGTGCTAGAAGCACCTCAGCCTGTTAAAATACTTCTACAGTGAGGGTCCTCCATCACTGCTAATTAGCAGAAGTTAAGAAATAAAGGAATCTTCTACTTCTCTTCAGTCACTCCTTACAGAATACAGAATTCATTAATGAGCAGAGGAGTTCTCATCTCTGGGCAAAAGCCCTTTCACAGCAGCTTCTCTTGGCAAGAAAACTAAACAGGTGGCAGAGTTTGGAGTTACCATAACATAGGAAGATGCCAGCATGACACAAAAGCCCTTAAGAAGTTCAGAATCCCACATCCTAGCACCAACACATATGTCAAGGAAGATGCAAATAGTAGAGAAGCTTCATAAGAGTAATACAGGCCTTTGGAATAGCAGCTCCATGTATAAATCAATATTTGAGAATGTGCAAAAGAGAAATAAACCCATCTTTCCTCAGTCTCACATAGACCTGATCTCAGAGCCTTCAAAACCACGCTGATTACCTCTATGTTATTGCCCACACATCACAGCAATTACAATAGTGCACACTTTTAGTCTAAAGAAGATACCAATCAGCAAAAAGCGTGTCACTTTAAATGTATTTCTAGATATGAGGAGCAGAAGATACCAGTAACTACCCTTTCACTGCATTTATTATTTAATCAGTCTAAGAAGTACACTGTAATACCTCCACAAGCTTTTATATTTAGAACATGACTGGTAAAACAGCCTGTAGCATGTCACTCAATCAGAACTTCTCAACAACCTTCCATTAAAAATTCTAATGAATATATCCTGTCACGGCAGCTTTTAACAGCTTAAAATATTTTCAGTAATCACTTCACACGCTTGACTGAATTAGGAAGAAGGTGAGATATTCATAATCTGTGCTATTATTATTCAGTTATTATAGATCAACACCTAGAAAGAACAACACTGTCCACAGAGAATACCACAGTGCAGTCAGGAGTATAAAAAATTCATTTCATTTTCACATGAATGTCTTCAAAACCCACCAAGTAATATTCTTCCAGAAAAAAAAAAAAGTGAAATAAATAATTATGCCAACTGAAATACCTTACAAGTTAAGACAAGAGTGATTGTTCCATTTTCTCTCATAGTCAAATATTAAACACGTGAGGTCAGCAGGCCGTGCCTACTGGTGAACAGTGAACACGGATGTATATTGAGGTACATCTAAGAGAAAAACTATGTAACATGAGTATCCAATGAATTTTGGTCTTTCTCTAACAAAATTTCTTAATTACACTTTGCACCAATATGTAAGAAAAAAACCAAACATTATGAATGATTTCATGCACCCTCATAAATAAATACCTGTGAAAAGCTGAGAATAAACTGCTTGGACTCAGCAACACTGGCCCTTGAGGCAGCACAGTTCCTCGTTCATTGACCCAGTGCAAGTAACCTCTGGTCATGTCTGCCATTCCAATAGCACGTGCTGAGCAATACAAAAATTTATATCCATTTCTGTGAAGAGAAATAAAAGAATAAATTAAAGTAAAAATAAAGCAGATATTTCAACATTAACGATTTTCACAAAATTTCTCTGGTTGGAAAAGACCTTTAACACCATGGAGTCCTGCTGTTATCTAACTCTACCAGGGCCACTACTATACCATATCCTTAAGCACCGTATCTAGATGGTTTTTAAATACATCTAAGGATTAGTAATTCAACCACTTCCCTGGGCAGCCTGTTCCAGTCTTTGATGACCCTTCTGGTACAGAAGTTTTTCCTAACGTCCAACCTAAACCTCCCGCGGCACAACTTGATGCCATTTTCTCTTGTCCTATCAGTTGCAATTTGGGAGAAGAGACCAACACCCACCTTACTAAAACCTCTTTTCACGTAGATAGTGGTAAGGTCTCCCCTCAGTCTTCTTTTCTTCAGATGTAACAAACCCAGCTCCCTCAGTCACTCCTCATAAGAATTAGTCTCAAGAACCCTCACCAGTTTCATTGCTCTTCTCTGGGCCCTCTCCAGCACCCCAATCTCTTTCATATACTGCGGCACCCAAAACTAAACACCCTACTCAAGGTGTGGCCTCACCAGTGCCAAGTACAGTGGGACAATCACTTCTCTAGTACTTCTGGCCACACTATTCCTGATGCAGGCCAGGATGCCACTGGCCTTCTTGGCCACCTGGGCAAGAAGGGGGTTTGCGGGTTTGTTTTCACATGAATCAAATCATGACTGTTAAACAGACTTACATTTAACATATACTTATTTAAAAGGCATAAAAAGATTTTTGCCAGAAGCTTGGATATTTAAAATCCATCTAGCTCCACTGCAGTTAGTGATTTATGAGTAAAGAGGGCTCTTTATTTCTGGTCTTCCCATGACTTATGACTTCTACGCAGAAGTGGATAGAAAACCATAAGAAAACCCATACTCCTCAAAATTAACTGAAATGACATCTCCTAAGAGGAAAACCCTTGGCAAAAAAAGAAACGAATGGTGTATTAGTCTTTTCTGTACTAACAGTGTTGAACTCCTGCCTTTCAGGCCTCTGCAAAAAAAAAAAAAAAAAAAAAAAAAAAAAAAAAAAAAAAAAAAAAAAAAAAAAAACTATTCTTTCAAGTCAGGGAAAATTTGAACTTCAAAACACAGTATGAGAAATAATCTTTGACTTGACACTGAAATAAATTTTTTGTCAGAAGTCACAGGTTACCCTTGGTTCTATTCATGACAGAGAAGATTCTACTGATGTTAGTTCAACTTAACAGCAATTTTCTTTGTAAGTCCTGTAAAGGAATTAATGTTCCTAATATAAAGAAATGTTGCATTCAGTGCACACATGGCCATTAAATCTAACTATTGAAGATTTATGTGGTGTTCAGCTGTAACATCTAGCCACTCTGTAATTAACTCAGTAATTTGAAAAACAACATGACTCAAATTTATTCCCCCCCCCCCAATGTTTATCATCACCAAAGCCCTAACAATTGACAATGCTGGCAGGCACAGAAATAACACCTGCAATTAATAATATTAATGAACATTTTCACCAAATGTAATGCAGAGGTTATACATGGAACTAAAGACTGTCGAGCATGTGAATTCCCAGGCTGTCCTGTCTTTTCTGTGACCACATATGTCTATACAGAATAAAAACACAGATGAGATTCTATTATCCATAATTTATAATTTATCATCTGTGTAAAACAAAAAGCAATAAACAAGCTTTAGCATATCCCTAGTACACAGAATAAATCAGATTAACTAAGAGGACAGTTGTGATGTGTACTAGAGGCTTTTCAAACATTTATGGTAATTTGACTATGTAAAACCAGCTGAATTTAATGTAATAAAAGAAAACTAGTTTTATTTTATGTGTATAGCACAAATATCAACCTGAAGAGACAGCAATCAGTAACCTTCCTTGTAAAAGTTAAAATCTGAAACTTTATCTGATCCCATTCAGATATCAATTAATTTTTCTCCTGAATTCCTTTTTTCTCTCAGTTCCTAATCACAAAACTCGCCATACTCTAACCTTGATACACTGGTTTATACAGTGGCTTCACCACATTGCACACTGTATCCAGGGATCCAACAGTGCACCTGTACTCTTGCACTAGCCTTGCTCACACAGGGGCACTCCCATACATCACCCTATGTGAGTTGTCTGATTATTTTTCTCCTGTTCTTTTTTATCAAAGAAAATATCCCCAGGGTGGGGTTTTTCTTTGATATATTGTTATAGGTTATACCAGGATATTCTCCCTGTTAAAAACATTTAACTGACGTAATGCACAACTGGTCTGCTGTTGTGCAAAATTTCTTCAATAGTTACCAGAAAAAAGATAGTTTTTTCAAACCACCATTAAATCTCAAGTACATTGAGCTGTTTTTTTTAAGACTCCTGTCCTTCTCCATGGATTACACAGAGTGTAGAAGCCACAAGTAAACATGATGAAACCATCCTTCCACCCACAATAGCAGAAGGCATTTATTACTGTGGACCAACAAGCACCATTGCAGGTCAACTACTGAGCTATAATATAGGGGCTCACACTGGTACTGCCAGGTAAAAGCCTGTTCCTCAGGTTCTTCATAGCATATGTCTTAGTATCTTTCAATGCCTTTAAATTGCACTTTAAGCAATGTTTACTTACAGAATAAAAGAATAATAGAATCATAGAATCATTAAGGTTGGAAATTACCTTCAAGATCATCAAGTCCCACCATCTACTAAATACTATCAGGAACACTAAACCATGTCCTGTCACCTACTCTCAAAATTAACCAATGACAAAAACATATTTTAAGATTGATCCCTCTTAACTTGGCAATTCAACAATGGAATAACAACAAATATTTATATACAGAAATAACAAAATTAATTAATCATCCATGTGTTTACATTTCATCCCTGCATGACTCCAGGTGAGTCAAGTTTGGCAAGAACTCCATCTACATTACCCACCCTAAGCTAAGCAGTTCTTACACATTTCGCAATCTGCTCAAGAGGGACAGATGGGATGGTGTATTAGTATCTTATGAAATAATGCTGCTGACAAATCCTAGCTTGCAAAAAAAAGTTCCACTTGCTGCAACTGTAGAACTCATTCAAATGACTACAGTTTTTGGAACTAACTGTAGCTATCTGTTTGGGATGGTTGGAAGAGCAATCACAACTCATTGATAGAGGGCTTTTGGTTTTGAAATGACAAGCAGGTTTTGCTCTGGATATCGTACAGCAGGTATTTACACCGTGTAAGCATCACTAAAGTGACAAGACATTGATAAAACTGTCACCCTTTTAGGTTAAGGGACGCCTAGAACAATTTTAATTTTTATGTGCAAATGAATAAACACAAACACAGATGCCTGAACAGATTTACTGAATACTCACTGGCTCACTTTATGGTACAACTTTGCAATCCCTTGGTGTGTCCAGTCTTTGCCAAGAGTCGGCAAAATATGACCTAAAGTGTCTGACCTGAATAAAGAAAAACAAACAACTGAAAAAACAAAACAAAATAAAACAAACAAAAACACCAACCAAACCCTACTAAGTTATTTGGTTAGCAGCAAAGAAAACAAAGTTTTCTGTAAGGTACTGAATCTGATCAGAAGAGAATGATTTTATTCCCCTTTCTTTTGAGACAGACTGACATGCCCATCCTTGGCCATGTTGTTTTAATTAGCTTTATACCCTAAGACTTGTCTTCATGGATAAGCTCATGAACCATACATTTACAGAGAAATTCCAGCACATAAACTATCAAAATCAGATCTGTGTAGTAGGCTGGTCAGTACTCGATAATTTTTGAGGTTTACATTAAATATTTTCTAAATAAATCAAATATACCCATAAGGAATTTTTATAGGAAATGGCAAGCACAAACAAATGAGCACCCCACTTGACTAAACATTATGCAGATGCACAACATGAAATTCACACTTAAATATCCTGCATCTTAAAAACACTGGGCAGTGGCTTAGGATAAATTTACAATGGTATTTTAAGGTAAAGTGATGCAGTAACTCTCTGGTCAGCTCAACAGCAGAGAGAAAAATACATCCCCTTCACTTTATTGAAGCTTAAGAAAATAAAGTGTGTGTGTGGATATTAATTTATTTTAGCACAAAAAAAGGTTTGGCCTACACTGGATAAATGACAAGGAATAAAAGAATTTCAGTTTAAAAATCAAGTATTTCAATTCCTCCCAGATTGCTCTTGGAAATTATTTTTTCCTCCTTCTTTTTTCTAATTAGATACAGCTAAATTGGATTTCGAAATAAATGGATTTTGAAACAAATCTAAGCATTTCATTTTAAAAGGTCAAAAGACAATGCTTAAATTTTTATTATGTGTTTCCTTGTTCCACACACATTTTCCTCAATGGTAAACAAATAAATAAATAAAAATCAGCAAGTGAATGAATCCTTTTAGTCACTCCAAAATTCACACAAAGTATGAGTCTTAATTTTCCATCTAATTCTAATTCTGACATTGATTTTGGAGTCTTCTAAATAATAATGCCTTTCATTGGAATGTTCCAGTAATGCCTTTCAGAAAAAGGGATTTCTAGTGTTTCTTCTCTTTCATGGACTCAGTGTAATTCATAAGTGTGATACAGCAAAAGGTTATTATTTTGCAAAGTCCTCCAGTAGTAAATACTATCATGAAACACCAATAGGTGACAAATAATGGGCACATATGGCATGCGTCTTTATTAAGACTTCAGCTAATGATTCTTGCATTGTTTGAAAGCCAAATAAATAAAAACAAAACAAACACCACCCCTCCCCAAGACACTAGGATATGGTGATTTTTGTGACTCAAAATTCCTGTTAATTACTTTTTCCTTTAGTCCAAAAGACAACTTGTCCTTGCAGATAAAGTCTCTCCCTGCTCAAAAACTCACCGTGTGATGGTTCCATCAATGTCAGAAATAACAATTTTATCATCCCAATTCCATAGGTAAATGGTGCCTTCACAGCGGCAAGTGCCTTGATACTGTGTTGTAACACTAAAGGTCACATCATTGGGGCCATTTTTGAGCTTTAAGCTTTTCTGCAAGACATTATCAGCAAGATAATCAACAAATGGTGAAACTGGCACAGTGCAAATACAAAGTCGTAGATGATAATTGCCTTGGTCAAACTGCATTATAAAGCTTTCAGCAGAGCTGTTGTCTAAATAATAACACAGGTTTGCCCTGTGTACATTAGGTGTTGATTTGTAGAGCAGAACAAAAGAAACCAACTAAATTGTTTCACATTTAGAGATCTAAAAATTAAAAAAAAACCCCCAAAACAAACAACCACACCCCAAGGTTCACATAAACAATAACAAGTTACGGAAAAGGGAGTATCTATGGGAATTCTCCATTCTGAGATATAGATATATATGCAGAAAGAAGGGTAGATAACAAGGAGTTCCATGACCTGTAATTAGGAGTGTTTATAGGGAGATTTGTGTTCTATGGTATTACATCTTTTTCCTATAATAATCCACCTCTCGTATCATGTGACCTATTACCCTTCAGTCTCCGCCAAATTTCCTTAACTATCCCACTTCCCTGCCCTTCCCTCCCACTGTCTTGTGTGTCACTTGGCAACATGCTGGGCAAGAGACTACTGATTTGATTCTATGGACCTAACTACTCATTTTCAGAAAACCTGCAAGAATGTCTTTAAGTGTCTCTTTTTCATAATGATATTTCATCACAATTTATCAGTTAGTTAAAAAGTGAAAAGGAGGCAAGAATGTAGAACAACTGACAGGTAATAGATGTCTCTCCCAACACTTCATCAAGAAACCAATCTAAAAGTAGTTTTGGTTTCAGCTAATTTCTGGGAGGTTTTTGAATCTGAAAAGTATCAACATATTTTTGTAACTCTTGCTTGCTTTCTGTTTGCTATAGAAAATTACCAACACATCCTATCTGTCTCTTGGGAAAAATTCCACATTTCCTACACACTATTCAGGCAGCAAGTGATGGGCTGTTTAATGCTGTATGCATTGTGTGTTTCCTTCAGAAAATTAATTGGCTGTAGATAAGACGAAAAATGTATTTCCCTAAAGTAGCCCATTTTTCCAGATCAAACTAGAATGTGCAGAATGCAAAACTGTAACAGTTTTGTCACCATTAGTCAAAACATCTCTGTCACAGAGGAAGAAAATTGGCTCAGAAGAAATTAATAGCCTGGCCTCATTAAATTCACAAGCATCTCTTTCTGAAGTTACTAACAGGAAACTATTTATGTAAAATGTGACCATCTGCCTATGAATGAGAGGAAAGAAAGGAGAGGAGGAAAAGGAAAGAAAAAGAGAGACAGAGGCCTGTAGCTTAACATATACTCACATTTGTATTTACATCATAGCAAAAGGGCATGGTTCCAGTACAGTAATTCAGGTGACAAACACATACTTCAGAATTTAATTTGTTATTTTTCTAAATGGGATCCCATGTCTCCCAATCTCTGGAACCCAGCACTTGCTGCAAGGTGCAACATTCATGCTTAATACTGAACAGAGGAGGGAAAATAATTAAAAAAAAAAAAAAAATATATATATAACAAGAGAGGGAATTAAATGCAAGATGAAGGAGCTAATTAAGCCTTGCATGCCTGCATAACAGCATTGCTTGTGTTGTATTAGCAATGACATTTCAGGACAAGGATGTAAAATTAACTCACAAGCTGGTCAGAAGTGAGTCGAAGCGTTTTTTTGTAACTGATTCCAGACAATAATGGGAGATGACTTGAGCTGGTTTGTAATGACCCAAGGTTTTGTTTGGCAGCTCTAGGGTCTTCATCACTTGAAGAAGATTCATCTTTTCTTCTGGAACATCACAAAGAAAATGATGTTATCATATCAGTAAATACATCTCCGTATCCATTAAAAATGCATTAACAATGAGTCACCAAATAAGTCATTGATTCTCTGCTCCTAAGTAAGTCTCACAGGAGGTCATTCACATCATAGCTTTAAAAATATCAATGAAGTGCTGAATTTTCATTCACACATTTTTTCCAGGATATGCAGGATTACCCTATTCAGGATATGATGATCTAAGTCATAAAACCTGAGCTCCTTTACACAATGCTGTTAAATACACATCAGTATAATTATTTTTTTCTGCTACAACAGGTTTTTTGAGAAATTTGATAAGGACATTTTTCTTCAGATAGAAAGTTCTCCTACCATAAACAAATCTATCAGCTTAGGTGGAAGGCAAAATATCCTTTCAGATCCTACAAATCTCATCTTTAAAACAATCATTGTTTGGCCTCTTATTTCAATCACACCTAGATGTTTTTTGATGTTAGGAAGTCTTGACCCAGTATCAGGGTACCATATATCATGACTAGCAACATTTAAAAGCCTATTTTATCCTTTGTAACATCGGATCTCAAAAGCTTTACTCAATCTCCCACTTGTCGCATTTTACTTGCGAGCAATAAACTCTTAATGACAGATTTCCTAAGGTCAGTTAAAATTTAAACAAAGAATACCAATTACAGAATCTAGTCTGCTTGAAGTCTTAATCCCACTTTAAAGCTTATCTCTTAACAACCATGTAAGGAACAGACTGAAATGTCAATTGTCATCCTTAAAAGGAAAATTAACCTTTCCAATTATTCTGTGGCTCCAACAAAGTTGGAGAGGCAATGGAAGTAACTGCCAGCCTCCTACAGAATGAAGAATCCTCTTTCCAGCACATTTGCCTGGATTGCAACTCCTGATTTCCAGAAAGAATGGCAGCTAATGCTTACTTGCTTCATAAGGATGATCCTTGAACTTAATTTTACGAGTATAAAGCATATTTGCATCTGTCCCCTTTCAGCAGTAAGTACTGACAACACACAGATAGCTGTCTTTACAGTGAGACTTGGACAGACTGGAGAGCTGGGCAAAGAAGAACTTAATGAGGTTTAACAGGGATAAGTGCAGAGTTCTGCATCTGGGAAGGAATAATAAATTACACCAGTACAGGTTGGGAGGTGAGCTGCTGGAGAGCAGCCCCATGGAGAAGGACCTGGGAGTCCTGGTGGACAAGAATTTATCCCTGGGACAGCAATGTGCCCTTGTGGCTAGGAAGGCCAATGGCATCCTGGGGCGCATTAGGAGGAGCATGTAGCAGATCAAGGGAGGTTCTACTCCCAGGTGAGACCTCACCTGGAATATTGCATCCAGTTCTGGGCTCCCCAGCTCAAGAGGGACAAGGATCTAGTCGATAAAGTACAACGGAGGGCTACAAGGATGATAAAGGGACTGGAACAAGTGTCTTATGAGGAAAGGCTGAGACACCTGGGGCTCTTTAGTCTGGAGAAGACTGAGAGGGGATTTAATAAATGTTTATAAATATAGGAGAGCTGAGTGTCAAGAGGGAAGGGAAAGCCTCTTCTCACTCATGACCTGGGATAGAACAAGGGGGAATGGATATAAGCTGGAGCACAAGAGGTTCCACCTTAACATGAGGAGGGACTTCTTTACTGTAATGGTCACGGAGCACTGGACCCAGAGGGTCCAGTCTCCTCCTCTGGAGATTCTCAAGACACGCCTGGATGCGTTCCTGTGTGACCTGTGCTGTTATATGGTGCTGCTCTGGCAGGGGGGTTGGACTCAAAAGAAATCCAAGGTCCCTTCCAAGCCCTGACATCCTGTGATCTGTATATACAGAAAGGGGGTACAGTAGGAGAGTTGTCCTTGGCTAACTTATCCCTCCAAAGCCTCCAATTCGAGTTAAAGCTCATCTTATGGAACCCTCTCGAAGAGGTTCTGGCCATACAGTAGGATTAGTCTGGAACAAAAGAAGGAAGAGACTTCTGCAGTCCCTTAAAGGAGTAACAGAAAACCATAACTATTGCCTGGAAGATCTTAGGCACCTGAACTTCTCAAAATATGCAGGAACAAACTGTCAAGCCATAAATATAAGTAAACTGGAAATTTTAGCAACTAGGATCTGACAACAGCATGGGGTCATCTGTGATATTCCCTTAAAAACCCTAGAGAAATACATATAGCTTCAGAGAACTGCTCCCATTATTGTTTGTTTTCAAAGGGCTGGAATATGTGTCACAGAACTGCCAGTCAAACCACAGAAACACTCGCAAGGTCTGTAACCCTGTCATGGTCAGAGCTTTCCCATGGGCACTTATCTGGTGTAATGAATAACAAATTAAACATATTTCACTGACACAGTATTCCTTTGTTCAAATATAAGGGGGAGCTTGGTCTCATTTTTAAATGGCAACTCCTGCTCAGTTCAGGTATGGATAATTTTGGGGGTACCTGCTTGCCAAGCTTAGCTGTGAAGAGCCTTCTCCTGTAAGTCCACTCCCACTCACACCATGCTCTGTCTTTGTTTCCTGCAAATATACAAGAATGAGAAGCTGTGCTCTCTTGCAGAGAGCAAATGCTTTTAGAAAAATATTTGAAAACAAAATTCTCTTATAGACTTGGTAAAAATTATCAGCATATTTGTTTCCTTTGCTGATAGGCAAAGTAAAACTTCACAGCTTTCTAAAAGAATAAAGGCTGCACAAAGAACTAAAAATTGCAAAAATCGAACTCAAGAAGAATTAAGACTGTTTTGCATGGAGAAAGAAATATCATATTTCACATCTAATACTGTTAAGTTATGGGACCAGTCCCATAACTACTCAGTTCATGCACCTCAAATAGATAGATTTCACCTGCAAGAGCAAAGTATGGCTCTTTCACAGAATCATTAAAATCTTTAATCCCATAAAACACTTTTACCTTGAGTACATGCTAAGCTCTATATATTTCAGCCCACAAGACTTTTAAACAGTCAATGATTTTGAGACACACAACAACAACACCCCTTATCAATTTATAGCTGCCACAGATCAAGAGATAACCAAATACTTCCACTCAGAAATTCAAAAAATGTCAAACTGTGTAACTAAAAATCTTGTGCTCTGGAGTCCATACCTACAGATCAGTACAATGGTTATTTCATACAGTGTTCATAGACTAAGGCACGACCATAAAACTGAGCCAGTAGTGATTTTCTCCTCTCAAGTACTAATGCTTTGATAGTATAAATTAATATGAAGAGGTTTTATTAGCCAACTTTAAAGATTAAACGTGTCTAGACAGGAGATCAGTATTTCATCTAAAGTTTTGCTTTTTTCACTGTTCTTTAATGTTCATCCATGGCTTTAAGACTGTTACCACAAACTTTTAATGCTCAGAAAAGAAATTCAAAAAGACTTTAAAAGTAATGCATAGTCAGTTTTGCATCTTAGGTTTTGCTGAATTTTACAGCTCACACTACTCATAAATATGTCTGTTCTTCAACTATCAAAAGAAACTACCTAACAGTAGGTAATCTGCATAAAAACATTAAATCAGTGGCACTGCTCTTCAATTCTAGGTTCCCAAACATAAATGTAATCCATTAGATAATACTGCCTCAGGTTTGTGTAATGAAAATAAATGCAGAGCTAAAACACTGTAGGAAAATATTTCAGGTAAGGTCTGACCTAAACTTTCTGAAGTTAAAAGTAGTCAGACTTTAGACCCTCCTTAAACATATCTTAATCTTAATGTGCAAATCCTCAGTCAAATTGACTAGTGAGTTACTCTTGGAAGCAAAGTTCTGAGGGATGAATGCAGAGGCATCCAGCCTTCTCACTGCAACCAGAAGGAAACTCCGGTTGCTTCCTGAACTTACCTCTTTAATAGTGCTGTTCCTCCCTCGCCATGAAAACCACCACCTTCCACCTTTTTTTGGCATCTTGTCCCTCATTATAGATTCCACAGTAGCCTGTGATAAATGGATGGTAACAAAAACAAACCAAAACAAAGGACAACCTGATACATGTAAATGAAAGAAAGTGCCAAACACACAATTTTAACTGATAATAAATAGAATAAAAGTAAACATACTGTCTGTGGACCATAAATTCTACTAAAGCAAAACCTAATGGTATCCAGAGCTGCTCTGAAGTAACTTAAGCATGAATACTTATGGTATTTTTAAAAGGAAAATGAGAGATAAAAATCAAAGAAGAAAAAGAAAAAAAAGCATAAATAGATATTAGTATAATGTCTAGAATGGAGAACCTACTGGTTTTAAGTTGAAGTTAATTAGTGTAAGTAATATTTAAAAAAAACAAAACAGAAAAACCAAGATCACTTCCTGAAGGAGTTCTCATGCAAAACAGTAACAAACCCACAATGCAAGATTCTTGTTCTCACTTAAAAATAACTACAAAGTTCATATTTAATCATCAATTTGGAAAAAAGCAAAGACATTATTATCTTTTAAGAGTTTAGTATGATGCTATGAATTTGACCAACAATGCTAGAACTTTTTTTTTTTTTGGTAAACGCTGGCTACTTTTCATTGTTTATATATGTACTAGACTTCAGTAAAAAAAAGGTTTCATTCCATAGCTGTAATGACTAGAGCCTTATGCATTGTAACAAGCAGAGCTGAATTCTTTCACTCAAAGAGCAAGCAAAAGACAAAAGAGGAATATATTACAGTACAGGTGGCCATACTTTTTGACACATTCTCAGATAACTTAGCCTTTCTGAGATGACAGGCTCTGCTGTAAGCAAAGTCACCAATGCGAAACCATAACATTGATTAACGATTAAAAAAAGAGAACAAACACCAAAATAAATTATTCCAAGAACTCTTAGCAGTTAAGAGATGGGGTTGAGTTCAGCTAATGTATGGGACAAGGCCTCCCTTTTCTCAGCTTTCTATAGGTTCTTTTCAACATACTATTTAAAGTGTATGATGAAAGAAATGTCAGAGGAGTAAGATTAGCAAATGAGAACTTTTTAAACAAAAGAAAAACAAGCAGCAGATAGAGCCACTGAGAATGGAACAGCACTGTTGAGAAAAATGGCTACAATTTAAGGGTGTTCTCAAACATATGGACAACTTCAAGCAGATGTCTTATTGAATTCTAGTGAGATAATTCCCCTGCTTAGACATGTGTTTAAGAGTATTTTGCAGAACAAGTGTGATACTCCACTTTTCATTCACTTCATAAAACCTGTTTTGATAAACTATCCCAGTATTTGCATTCCTTAGTTCCATTATTACAGCAAATCAAAACTCTGATTAACAAGTCATTAAGAAAACCAGTATGACTAATAGCTTAAAGAAGCAATTTTAGTTTCAGAGGTAATGTTCAGACAAGTAAATCTTCCCAATCATGCTGACTGTTCCAACTATGTATACTGTCTTCTCCACTAAATTAAAATTGCACTGTCTAGCAAGTCATCAGCATTCAGAATATAAGTTAACCATTTAAAAACAAAGTTTAAAAAAAAAAAAAAAAATGAACACACTGAATTTCACACTCGTGGAAGAATTTTCTCAAATAATAATCTATACGAACCATAATATTGTTGAAAGAATTGTGATTTCCCTTAACGGCAAAAATATTTCATGCCAATTCTTTTCACTTGCCCACCCTAGGCAGAACCCAAAACATCTGGCTCAGGCATTAAAGTGTGTAACTAAAAATGCAGTTATCTTCAAAATCTTTGTAATAACCTTAGCCTATCAAATAAACACGTTTCACAGACCTAACTTGGTCCTGCTTATTTAGCCCTTGGTATAATCTAGATGAATGGTTATGTGTGCATGGATATTACTGATATCCAGATTCTTTTGTACAAAAACCCTCTTCCCTGCCTTAATAAACATCAGAACGTCACAACTCCTTCTCCAGCCAACCTTCAGATTCAATCTCACCTTTGGCAACGGTTTCTGGAATGCCTGCATTGCCAACAGGAGGGGACCAGCTGTCGTCCAGTTGTAGTACCTGGGCATACAAGAGAGATAATTATTGCATTTTGTAATTCACAATCTACCTAGTATTTATCACCTGGCAGGTTAAAGCCATGAAGCCTTTTTAGCACATATCAAACTCTGGCCTGCACCACTAATAACAGACCCACCTTATTCCACAGTATGTTCACAGGTATTTACAGCATATACTTTTGAAAGCATGGAGAAGCTAGGTCCTTAAGCAGAAAGGGCATTTATTTATCATATATTCCTCATGTCCTTATCACATGATGAGCTACAATTTTTCAAGCTGTTTTCACAGTTTCTCCATCAAGAAACTACAAAAAAATAGGTCCTGTGTTCTGCAGGATGTCCAGCTTTTGCTATTACATGCTGAACATTGGCCAATTCTTGTTATACTCAGGTATATAGTACTCAGCACTCGAGTATTATCATCCATCTGTCTAGAGAAGCTGAAGCTCACAGGACATTCAGAGAATATAACAGTAAGATCCTCACTAAGTACTCCTCTATTCCCAACGTATCAGTAGGCAGGTAGACATTACCATCAAATTTAGAGAACTATGGCAGGGAAGCAGTGACTCACCTCAGACTACAGAGAGGGTCAGATATGAAGCTGTAATGTATGCAATACAAACTTTTACATAAGGAGACATTTGTACAAGCAATGTCTATGACTCAGGGCAGCCTAACCTCAAAGTGCAGCACAATGCCATGATCTCTCCTCTACCCTGTAACACTGTATGACAGGTGCAAGGAGCTCAAAACATCCTCCAAAAAGCTGCATCTGGCATAGACCAGAGTGCTGCACTGCTACAAACAACATATAAGCATATGAAATAACATCAGCCTTGCAGGAACAGAAGTCCCATACTTGGCAGGTATGACATGATTTGAGTCTGACAGGTCTCAAAAAGCAATGCCTCCATAGAGGCAGATGAGCAAAATATTCAGTATATATACAGACAAACTGCTATGTACAGAGTGCTTGTAAGCAGACTGCCTGTAAGCAGATTGCCATTGCCCTGTAAATATTAATTATTCAAACTGTCTCAGGGCAAGCCTTAGCAAGTCCCTATCCTATTTCATTTTCACTCTCCCAATTGAGTGGGAGCATTTTATACTAGCTTCCTGAAATTCAAATTGTGTCAGTTAGCTGTAACAGGTTATCTGAAACTGCTCTCAATTTAAAGAAGGAAAGGTAACAACAAGAGCCTGAATTCACTGAAGAGTTGACTCTTTCTGGATGAATCAAAGCTATGAACATTCAAAAACTACTTTTTTCAGCTAAGTGTGCCACAGAAGTGGTTTTGTTACAACAGTAAAATATATTTTTCCTGAAATATACTTACTTATTTCCAATCTTAACCACAAGGTTAGGGTCATCAATGATAGCAGGATTGTCCACAAACTGCTGATATGTTACTGCATGTTCTAAGAATTCTTCTGTGGGGCAAAAAACATGATATATGTAAAGCATGCATATAAGTGCCCAGGATGGGCCCATCTAAACCTCCTCACACTTCTCAGACACGCAGGTTTCACATTCAGGGTCAGCCCTTCATTACTAGGGTGCTGAGATTAGCAGCAATACAGAAGCAAGATGTTCAGAGACTCTCAATCTCAGAAGATCCTGTGGATTCTTTGTCAGCTGCCAGGTTCATGATCAAAATACAAGCTAAGTTAAAGTTAATGATGGAACTGTGACGGACAAAAATCAGGCTTCTAAGCAAGGCAAGAAAGTACTTTGCCATGCCTTTCACTGATCACCTGTCCAAGTTAGGAGCAGGAACTGATGGGCTCAATGTATATGTGAGCCCACAGCCAGAAACTTAATGATCACTTGTAAAGCCTGCAGCAAAGTGCTAATGTCTATGAATAATGAACCCCTTCCTCTGTCTGTGACTTTTTTCACAAAATCCATGCAATTTACAAGTAATTCAGATAACAATACAACTCTAATAAATAACAATATATTTTAAATGTTTTAATAGCTAGCTTCTGAACAGCAACCAGTGTAGCATCAAGCTCAAATGATTTTATGATGCTCTATTACTGCAGAAAGTGCAAGTCTTGGAGCATTTATCTTCACATTCTGCAGCAGGAAGTTTAAGGCACAGACCATTGTAAATGATTTTTCTCAGGGACACAAGAAACTGGAGATAGAGCAGGAACTCAGGCTAAAGTTTTCAACTCCCACTCCTAGTGTCCCCATTTTTAGACTTCCTTTTTCATTCTTGACACAGACAGCTGTGAATTTCCTACATATATACCATATATTATATATAATACCTATATTTAGTCTGGAGAAGAGAAGACAGAGGGGATTGATAAATGTTTATAAATATATGAGGGCTGAGTGTCAAGAGGAAAAGGACAGCCTCTTCTCACTCTTGCCCTGTGACAGGACAAGGGGGAATGGATGCAAGCTAGAGCACAGGAGGTTCCACCTTAACATGAGGAGGAAATTCTTTACTGTAAGGGTCAGGGAGCACTGGAACAGGCTCCCCAGGGAGGTTGTGGAGTCTCCTTCTCTGGAGATTTTCAAATCCCACCTGGATGCGTTCCTGTGAGACCTGTGCTGGATTGTATGATCCTGCTCTGGCAGAGGGGTTGGACTCAAAGATCTCCAAGGTACCTTCCAAACCCTGACACCCTGTGATACCATATCAAGGGGCAAAAGTGCCATTAACACTATCATGATACAAAACACAATGCAATCAGGAAACCAAAATACCAGTAAAATGCTTTCAACAAATTTAGCATACAGTGGATTATTAAAATGTGTTCAAAATGTTGTCTCCTATCAGTCTACTATTTTATACTAGGAAACTTCACATTGGGGGGACAGTATGGATCTTCTCAACACATTCTTGAGTACAGCCACAGGAGGGCACTGCTTCCAAGGACTAGGGGGTCTAAAAATTGGCTGATAGCACATGCCGGTAATTCAGCAGGTCATTTTGTACCTTTTGCCTGTAATTCAGAAGGTCATTCTGTACCTTTGGTTATTTCTTTGTTGTCAGTAAGGCCTCCACAGAGAGAAATGGCAATGGAGGGCAAATCTCGAACTCCATCCGAGGTACTTTCTACTCCACTATCAAGACCTGAGCTCCCAACAGACTGTGGAGACTGGCTGGCAGACTGTGGCCCCATCTCATTCATGTTCTTACTTTGGGCATTATCCCCACTGGAGAAGAGGAAAAAAAAAAGGAAAAAAATAAAAAAAAAAGGAAAAAAAAAAAAAAAGGAAAAAAAAAAAAAGGGAAAAAAAAAAGGGAAAAAAAAAAAA
>JANHGN010015691.1:38192-70508 GCA_024605025.1 Megaceryle maxima
AAAAAAAGGAAAAAAAAAAAGGGAAAAAAAAAAAGGAAAAAAAAAAAAAAGGAAAAAAAAAAAAATCACAAATTCAGTCTTCATGTATTCATTCCCAAATTTGATCCCTTTAACAAGCACTGTTTACAGCTGATACACACTCAGGGAAAAAAAAAATTAAAGAATCATTTAAATAAATAATAATTTAAAAAATAAAGGAAAAAGGAAGAGAAGAAATTTCCTTTGTTTTGTCATAAACTTAAATAAAGTAGTATAGGCTTAATGTACCCACAAATACTAGATTGCTTTTACTTACTTGCCTAACTAGGCATGCATAATTATAAGTTCATTAGTTTACAAGAGCTAAGAAAAATAAGGCAATAAACTGAACAATCTTAGTAGACAAAATAACACTACTATATACTAGTGCTATATAGTACTATATATACCAGTGCAACTTTTCCCACACAGGAACAAGAATAAAAACACATTAGTTTATTTTACTGTATTTATATTGATTACATAAACTTACACATCCTTTGTTTTCAGTTTAGCTATAAGTTTCTGTATTTATGCCATATATATATAAATAAAATACATATAAACTAATAGGATTAAAATATTAAGAAACAATAAATCTTTACACCCACATAAAATATACGTATAGATGAAATCATGATTACAAAGTACAGGCTCATCAAACTCCATTTTCCATTCCAGATTTATATGAATGCATTTGAGAAAGGAATTTTCAATCCAACTCTTTTCTCCATTTTACTAATCTTTCTCAGTTTTACTGAAATTATTACAAAAGCTGAGTTTAAGCAAGCAAGGAAAAAAAATAAGCAAGCTACTTCAGTTGTTGCTCAATGACTTTAGGCCTGTGACTAGAGGATGATGTGGAAAAATGACTATAAGTGTTATAAAAGGCTGTAATAAGGGCTGGAACAAGTTGGAAATTCTGTGATCAGAGTGCAATATTTTCATAAATAAATCTGTCATAAGTCTTTCAAATATTATTTGCTAGCAGTTATAGTTATAGATGATCACTCAGAATAGAACAACATCAGAGCAATAATTTTGTGCTAACACTGTTACTGGTAAGATATGTTCTTCACAGTAATAAACAAGGACATGGGGATAAATATATCCCAAGGCCAATTGCTCTCCCAAGGAACGTAAGTAACACTTACAAATATCAGTGTACATCCACAATCAATATATGATGCTTAATTAACCAAAATAGAAAATCAGTTTCAAACACACTTCTCAGGCCCAAATGTAGAGCCTTCCAAAAACTCTAGCATTCCTCTCTACAGAGTTTTATTTTCCTTCTGCCTCCACCTCTGCTTAGACTCTGAAAAAGAGGTCTTATCTGAGTGGCAATCAGGATTTTGAGCTAAATCTGGAAGGTGACGACAGCTCTTTAAATAATAAAAATATAAGCAAAGGATTTATACTTCTTGGGGAAATAAAGTGCAGCAACTTCTGGATCCATGTCAGTGAGGTCATCTAAATAGACACCATCGGAACCAAGATGCCGGCTTCGTTTGTCTGTAAGGGATGGCACAAATAAGCCTATTAATGAGTATTTTCCAAGTTACAAGCCAGAACTGTTATTACTGTTTAACTAGTCATTTTAAGATTGAGAAACCAGACAAGTTATAACAGTTTGTGAACTGTATTTGTATAAAATAGTACTGCCAAAAATTTCAAAACAAGTTACTCATATACATTGTTCAGACTTTGAATACACAAAATGGGTAAGCAGAGGACTAGTTTTGAGATAAGCTGAAGCTTCCCCATTCCAGACAAAACCACTGGGAATTAAAAGTCAGGGGTCACTGTAAGAAAATAACAAAAGAAAAATTTCTGAGTATTTGCACAGTCCTATTAACACAGTAAGGCAATCAGAGCATTTAATCTCCAAGAATTAATCTTCCATCCCCTCTTGCAGAAGGCAAGTAACACAACAGACTATTCTAGTCACTAATTCACTATAACTGGCTTGTTACAGAGACAACTCACTGTTAACCACATACAACTGATGTGTGGTGTGCACACACACCACTGTAAGGAACAAGACAACCCTCCTATGTCTTTTATTAGTACAAACACAGAGTCATCGCTGTCCTGTTGGCACAGGTACATCTGGACAAGTAACCACTGCAAGGCCAAAACTTAGTTTGGAATTAATTCTAAAAGCTATGACTTCTCACTGTACCAATTTCCAACATTAGAAAAGCAATCAGAAAAAAAGCTACATAAAGACTCAATACTAAGCAGAGTAACACAGTAATTTTTGTTTTCACAGACAGCAGAAAGCATGGGGAAGTGACTAAGAAACTTGCATGTTTATTGATTAAAAAGCAGCTGCACAAACTAGGCTTATATAGGGCTTGCATAATTATAGAATAATCAGAGCCCTAAACCAAAATATTTGTAAGCAAATATATTTCATGTGAAGACTGTAACACTTACTATAAAATAACATGCATACAGAGCCCAGAAAATAAGTTGAAGAGCAGATGGAGTTATATTTCACAAATTCAGGACAGAACGGGTACCACACAGAACTGAAATCTTTCACGTGAAACAATAGCACCTTCTTTTACGGCAAATCTGTTTTTTGTGCAAAAGACATACTATAATTTTGTACTAGAACAGAAGGGTTCCACAATTACCAGCAACACAAAAACAACTCGGGAAGTAGTCACAGCAGGTGAACCAGCAGATTACAGTGCGCTCGTACCGAAGAAGTGAAATCTCTGAATCTGTCAAATATGGATGAATTTGGGGCAAGTTTTTCAGTCTTGCTCACGTGCACAGAGATGCCAAGATTCCCAGACCAAGGAGAATATTCTGTTACTACGTGGTTCCTGTGAACAGCCTACTGCACAGCTCAGGTTTTGAAGGTTCTCTCCACAGTTTATTCCTTTCCAGTTCTGAAAGTGCCTTCAGGGCACAGATTAATTTATATGGCAATGAGGTGCTTTATCACCGTGAAATTTAAAGACAAAATCATACATATTAAAAAACAGAATAGACAGCCTTACCTTTCTTTCTGGAAGGGGAATCTGTCTTGCCAGCTGGTTGGGCTGAGCAAGCCGCAGCTTGTTTTATTTCTTCATTGACAGGCAATGGTGGTACAGCTGCTCCTGGAGACTCTGTCTCTGGTTTATTTGTCTCAGCTGGTAAGGGCTCATTTTCATCAGCAGTTGCTGCATCTGCTTGTCCAAGGGCAGGCAGAGGAGACACAGTGTTAAACTCCTCTATAGGAGAACTTTGGATGACCCGAAAGTGAGTGCTTTCAGAAGGATTTACATCTACCGCACTGGGTTCTTTTGCTTTGAGTACAGAACTGGCCTGTGAAGAAAAATAAACAGATTGCTATAAAAAAAAGGTCTTAAAAACACAACAGACAGAATTTTAGCTGTTCTGTTCACTGCAGTGAGATCAGATTCCCAAGGCAACCAACTACAGCAGAAAGCCACCACTAACTGAGGTGGATACTACAGTGTACAAAAGATCTCTCTGTTGTGTGTTGGTTTGCAAAAAACTCATCTGTACCTTGGGGCCAGGAAAGATTATTTCTGAAATGTGCTCTGCAGTCTTCATTTGCCACTCATTGGCCTGGGAGCACATCACAGCTTCTACCCTGCCCTTCTCCCTTCCTGTGCAAATCCTAGCTTTTCTTCAGGAAGTAACCCCAACACACGAGGAGTCCTTACACAATCAGACCAGGACAGGGGTGTGACAGTGTATTTTTACCCCTCATCCTCACAACCCTGATCTCTGGTGATTGTTACTTCCCTCTTGTGAATGAACTGCATAACTCCATTCCCATGACAAGGGGTACATTGTCACTCTTCTATACCCCAAACTGAGATATTAGATCACTTTATAAGAATAATTCCAGATCTTTTTCTGTGTGGGACAGGGAGTGTTCTTAGAGATGGGAGCTGAACTCCTACAGCAGCAGCTGTATAGCTGCCATAACCTTCACATCATGCAAACAAACACAAAGATCAGCAGCATCCGAAGCATAACTCAAAGTTCAGGTATGGCCAGATCAACTCTGAATAGCTTGGCTAGGGACATAGATGGGGACTGCAGAGGGAAAAGCCTCCAGGAATAAGACCTGCAATACACACAAGGCTGCATGACTGGGATAGAAATAAAACACCTAAATCTACTAACTGGAAATCCTAAGTTCTAGACTGGAAATGCCAATTTGAAACTCCTGCCTGGACCTGTGTACTGAAAACAGTTCTCTATGTACAGAAAACAGCTCCCAGTTTTCTTGTACATAAGGAGGAAAATAATGCAGAGTTGATGGGACAGCTCATCTTTGGCATACTTAAGATGAGGCCAGAGCTCTTCTGAAGGAATTAAGAACTCTGGATTCCCATCCCTGCCTTTGTTACTAGCTACCAACAGTGAACTAAAGATAAATTATAATACTGCCATTATAATTCTGATGCCACCACCAGAAAGCAAATGTCTTCTTTCTGAGGAGGATACCCACATCTCTGGCCTGCAAAGCAGGAATTTTGATTCTTTACACTTGTTCCTGATCTCATCACTTCTTCGGTCCTTTCTGCAGAGAAACCAACCTTCTGTAGAAGGGGACAAACTCTCCACCACCCCTGCCCCCATAACTGCACTATGCCACTGGAACCTGACCTCTATTTCTCACACCCTGAAGCAGGCCTAAGCCCTAAGTCTCCCCTTTCCTGTATGAATGCTCTGACTCCATATAGCTATCATAAGGAGTCAGCCAGTACCTGACTGACCTGCAGCGTACACAGCTGCAAATGACTGCTGTGCAGCATGGAAGACAACACTGCTGGCACACTACAGAACCTGTCATGTAACTGGGACATATGGCTTCAGGCAAGAGACAGGCACCAAGTCAGTCAGCTCATCAAGTCCAGGCACACAGAGATACAAAACTGCAGGGTTTTGGGATGCTTAAACGCTGAAGAAACCAATTTTAGTTTTTGTGAATCACACTGTTAATGTCAAGCACCTGATTTCTAAGACCACTTATGAATTTCAGTGATTTACCAAACGACATTGGGTTTGATTTTCTATATTATTTAAACTTCTAACTTTTACAAGACTAGGTCTCAGGCACTTCTTAATTTTTCATGTATCATTGGTGCTGAGAACACCATAGCACAGGGTTCTTTCCTGTACCTCTTAGGAGAAAGATACAATTCTCCTACATAAACCATTGCAATTTTATGTAAAGCCAGGACCCATTCCTGCTTCAGCAGTCTGTAATAGATTAAGCATAGGTGCCCCATTAAAGCAAAACAGATGTTAGCAGGAATTAAATTACACTGGATACCTTTGCAGCCTGGGGTAGCTCCCCCCATGCCCAGTGCATGTGGGGATTATTCTTCAGTCCACTTCTGTCCATAGGTTTACTGACTAATTCTGAGTCACTTTTAGGAGTAGAAGGGCGTGAATCCGATGGGCTGAAGAAAAACAAACAAAAAAATGTTTCAAAATCATAAGTAACCATGACACACTAAGCACTTGCCACCAGTCCAAAGCATTGAGGATCTAAATAATCATTAGACAACTGAAAGTGTGAAAGCATTGAAAAACAGCTTAAACAGTTCAGGATCCTCTTAAACTGGCATTCAGAGGTCTCATTCAATTTTTAGCAATGGCCATTCCAGAAACAGGATTTGAGAAGCTGAAAAAGATGGAATGAGAGCACTGGATCTGAACATTTCAGGAGGAGGTTTGGTTTTTTATATGGTAAAAAGAATAGGGATGGTTCCAGCAGCAGATGAAGAGATATTAGTATTGTTATAATGGAAGTGAAAAGCAAAAATTACTCGCATCAAGACACTTTACCCTGACTAAGTAATAAATTAATCTAAGGAATCCTGTTGATTACTTCCTTCTGCTAACTTGTTCAGTTCTACCCTTGGATGCATCTTCATAGGGAAACCAGCAGGAGAGCAAAGAGATACAAAAATTTTAGCCCTTTCAGTTCAAAAATACTTAACTGTTTTTCTGACTACATGATGTAAATTATTTAATAATTAATAAGTAAATTATCAGTTTGTAGCCTATTTTTAATGTTGTGAAGTCAATAATGTGATGTCAAGCCAGACATTAATAAATAATGATTCACTGATTTCAAGACAAAAATGAAAAATTCTGATTCTAACTCTGCCTTTCTGCAAAATCCAAGTCATAGTCTCGCCCAGAGCTCCGTGAACAAAGCCCATTATTTTCTGTCTGAGCCATACCATGTCTTTGGTATGCTCATGCAATCCTCATTTAAAAACTACGAGCAACATTCCTAAATCAAAGGTCCAAACTAACTTACCTTCACTCTCAAAAACAAAAAGCTGCCTATACTTAGTATATATTCTTCATGTTTGATTTATTCTTCACCTTTTTCTGGATAAACTGAGTACCCAAACCAGTTTTGCTCTTTCAGTGTAAGGCAATGTGTAGAGCTAGATGTTAGGGAATTCACTGGGCACAGGAAAAGAATTACTTCCCATTAACACAAAGCAGCTTTTAAAATGCTGTGAATTTCACAACTGAAAAAAATATCAACCTAATTATCCACATTATTCCTTGTTTTCATCTATGCTGCAGTAAGATATACATTGAACAGGACAAGTGCTATGACTTTTTAGTTACAGATAATTATGTGATAGAATTAAACTATAAAATTTATAAGCAATACAAGTAGGGGAAATCTTTTTTGGTACAACAAGTGGAAGTGTAGAGTCCTGCACCCAGGGAGGAATAACCCCATGCACCAGTACAGGTTAGGGGTAGATCTGCTGGAAAGCAGCTTGACAGAGAATCACCTTGGAGTCCTGGTGGACTCAGGTTATCCATAAGCCAGTAGTGTGCTCTTGTGGCCAGGAAGGCCAGTGGTATCCTGGGGTGCATTAAGAAGAGCGTGACCAGCAGGTTGAGGAAGGTTCTCCTCCCTTTCTATTCTGCCCTATGGAGGCCACATCTGGAGTATTGTGTCCAGTTCTGGGCTTCCCAGTTCAAGAGAGACACTGAACTACTGGAGTCAGAGTGTTATGAAGAGGATTAGGAGACTGAAGCATCTCTCTTATGAGGAAAGGCTGAGAGATCTAGGACTGTTTAGTCTGGAGAAGACTGAGAGGGGATCTTATCAATGCTTACAAGTATATAAAGGGTGGATGTCAAGAGGATGGGGCCAGCCTCTTTTCAGTGGTGCCCAGCGATCAGATGAGGGAAGAGACTAGAACACAGGAAGTTCCACCTCAACATAAGGAAAAACTTCTTTCCTGTGAGGGTGACAGAGCACTGGAACAGGCTGCCCAGAGAGCTTGTTAAGTCTCCTTCTCTGGAGACTTTCAAAACCTGCCTGTACGCCTTCCTGTGCAAGCTGCTCTACGTGATCCTGCTCTGGCAGGGGGATTGGGCTCAATGATCTCCAGAAGTCCCTTCCAACTTCTGCCACTCTGTGATTCTGTGAAAACAGCTGCAGACAGAGAGGTCTTTACTCACACTTTAACTGTATATATAGACTGCAGGACAGGTGAACTCCAGAGCAAAGTGCACGGAGCAACCCAGAGCTCATCACTGCTCCATCTTAACCTGTGTGCCTGCCCTTCCTTCCCATGAAAAACTCTGAGAACTGCCTTGAGTGTCCCAGGATCTCACCTTGACTTTGTACTGTAACATGGTCAAGTTAAAGAGGGCAGACCTAGAAGCTGGGAAAACCTCAAAGTTATCAGTTTCGATACAGCCTTAGGCACCTAATATGGCATAAATGTTGAGATAAGGAATGAGCAATTTATCCTGATTTATTATTCAAAGCTTCCTCCGCATCAGTGGAGGATTGTAGAGGTCATATTCAGACACCTACTTTACATTTTTTAACTGCATTTTTGTGACCTCTCCACTGACTTAATGGAGAGAAAGGGTCTGTCTGAAGAATTTAAGATATCATTAAAAAGTGTCTGCATCCTCTCCTAGCTCTGTAGAAAAGAATCCACAGAGAAATCCTGCACTGAAGCAAAGGCTTAAGTCTAAGTCTCTTAAACCTTAAACAAGATGCCTTATCTACTGTGTCATCTTTATAATATGCTCCCCCACTGCAATCCAACATACAGAAAGTCTTTCCCTCCCCCTAAATAGGGAAACAAAGGAAAAGAAGTTCTCTTTTGGCACTAGGCTCCTCCCATTAAAGATTTTGCAGTCTTTATTGATCATGTTGGAGATTAAAATCTTCAACACCTCTGTTTTGCTTTTACTTTTGCACAAAGAACTCAGGAAATCCATAGGATAAAGATGTCATTAAAATATACACCAAATAAAAATACATGGAAATGTCAATCTTCAGAGGAATGCAAGATTTCAACAGGTAAGTTCTTTTTTTTTTTTTTTTTATCATCTTAATCAATTTCAATTTTATCCCTGGTTTTCACTAGCCTGATTTCGTATTAGCTTTCAACATTCAACAGATGATTCATCAAGGTAACTCAACTCCAGTCAATGCCCATAAAGAAGCAAGCAAGGGAAGTGGTTTTCAATGTCTCTTTCAAAGCATCTGGGTTAGCAATAAGTGCAGTTATAAATTCAATGAAGTTCACACACTATTAATATGTTAAAAGTGTATGAATGTGTTAAGAGGATTATAGAGCAGCCCAGAAAAGAGGGAGGACAACTGTTCTACCTGTCTGGAGGAGAAAAGCGAGAAGATTGTTGAGGACAAGAGTTAGATAGGACTCCATCTGCTGGAACAGTGAGAAGAGAGGATTGCCCTGTGCAATCTATAAGCTTACTGGACAGCACAGCATGTTGGTAGAAAGAGAAACAGGGTGTCATTATTCACAAGTGCTGATTAACATAAACTCTTTGTGCATTAGCTACACAAATGCTGAATTTACATCTAGAGTTTTCAAAATCCAGAATACTGCAATCAAGAAACAAACAGAACATACAGTTCAAAAAGCCATTGAAGGGGTAGGGTATTGACACATGCTATCACCAGAGTGGTGAAGCTAATGGGATTAAGCTTTATACTTTATATTATACTTCCAGAATGCAATTCAAAACATTTAAATTAAACTCTTGGTCTGAAATACTCTCATTGCTGTCACTTCCTCTGACGTTCAACTACAGACATAGTATATTGAGATTAGACTTCTCAGAATAAGGTCCTGTGAATGTTACTCCACTCTGATAGTCTACTTGGAGGACGTGGGGCACTGCACATGGAGACACACGCACACAGAGGCTTTTGTTTGTATGTATGCATTTGCTGAATCAAGGACAAAGCCTACCTGAAGCTTTTGTACACTTTCTGATTACAAATATAGAAAGCATTCATCTAGTAGTTGAAATTGAACACGTTTGATACCAAAATTTTTAGTAAGACTTCATATAGCACTAGAATATAAGACATTAATGGAAAGAGGAAGATTTTTTCAGAACCGTATTATCAGCAAAAGTACCTTTGAAGAGGTGACCATTCTCCATCTGAATGAGGGTAAGATGCAGACTGAGAAAAGGTAGAAACTGCAGGAGCCTTTATGTCAGATACATCATCAACAAAAACATCTGGAATGGGGATCCTACGTATAGGGAAAGACATGACATGTAAAAACCATACTTCATCACTGAATGGTCATGCACTCCAGATAACAAAAAACCCTACTGCAGAGAAGAATTAGTATAACCTGGACTAAAAGGAGATAGAGAAATGTTGCCTGAATCACACCCTCTAGTTCACAGCATGATGGAGGATTGTTCTTATGTTTATAATGTAATTTTCATTATTTTTGTTACTAACATTCCCAATAGCTTTCAGGCTAAAGCTTTTTCTTAAAAAAAGATTTCATCAGCTGCATGTATTGACTTAAGACAGAAATTACTGTTAGAAGATATGGAATGGAACATTAACCTAGCAGTACATTTCCATTACATATCTCAATTCCATTGTGATACCTTGAATTGTCCAATGGTTCTTTTTCTTCATCTGAGCTAATCTCTATAGGAAACATGTCTTCATCTTCTGATGTGTCTCCAATGTCTTCTCTTTTTAAGCTGTCTATTTTATGAGTAGACTTCCTCCTCTTTTTCCTCCTTTTTTTCACAGAGTTACAGACCACAGATGTTTCACTAGAAGGCTGGGATCCATGGGCTTGGGGTGGTACTTGTGAGGATACACTGGTGTCCAGGTTTCTTATCCTGTCTATGGAGTTTCTCTTCAGCTGAGCTTCCATCAAAGCAGTTCCCTCAGACAGAATTGGAGATGTGCAGAGATGATAAGGAATTACCTCCTAAGAAAGAAAAAATTCCAACAACGCAACGTATTAGTTCTTACATCAGTCATAAATCTGGTTCTAAAATTCTATGCCAATTGCCAAAATCTAAGTCACATATTCCTCAGGAAAGTAACAAAGATTTGACTTTTGGATGGTCAATATGACCCTATAGCATATGGAAATTGTTCCAGCTGAATCTTCTTAGACAAGCCAGGAACAATGTTCTGAATATCATCTGAGCATCTAATAGTGACCAGTTATGGCATGAGTCTTTATCCACCTGATGCTAGATACAGAGCAGAAACAAAATGCCAGTTCATAAACTAAACATTTTGTAAAATCCAATTCTCCTTCACAACTCAGATGACAGATAGTAGTCAGATAGGTCAGTGGTTTATAACTAGGCCACACAAATGTCCTCTTATTCAATCATGTATATACATCTCTAGAGACTTTATCACACAGAAAAATTAAACATAAAGATCAGAAGATTTAAACACAAAGATGCAGAGATGAATACTGCACATGCATTCAGCTCTCACCTGAAACTAGTCATATCATACTCTATACAAGAATTTGAAAACTCATCCCACTCTGGAACATGGCAGTGACAAAAATTATTTGGCTATCTAAAGACAAATGCCTGGAATAAGCTTTTCTGATGTTAGGTTATGCATGGATTCAAAATTAGTGCAACCGTAACTTCTAGAGGCTAGTATTTAATGCACAGCTCAACAGCACACATTCTCATTGAAATATAATTCCACATGTATAATAGTTGCAAGATTACACCTTTGCTGAGTACTAGAATTACTGTGTTCACAGATGTTTACAGAACATGTGCACTTTTACTGACAGTCTGCTGAGTGCATATGTTCAAAGTAAAAAATTCTGCAAAAAAAGCAGGTCCATGAACATATTAACATCTGTTGTACACAACTTGGGGGCCTGTGAACCCTGCATATGTTATTTCTGTTATTTCTGTTCACACACTGGCATGCACAGAAACTGTGATTTATTTTTCATTTATGTGATTACCTCCTTTAGATTTTTCTAAATCTTAGCAACTCAAAAAATCAAGTAGTTGCATAGTATTGAATTTCCATAGCAGAAAATGGTCAGAAGCTTTCAAAACTATAAAATAGTTAAAGGTATATTTTTCAACAAAACTCCTAAACTCAAAACTGACTCTGAAGAGAAGGCACTGAATCTTTAACAAATTAAAATTAGTTTTGACTCTTACCTGATTATTATCCATCTCCTGCACAAAAAAGGCTTCTCCATTGTCTCCTAGTTTCATGTGCAAATCTACAGCCTCTCCATTAATTTCTATGTCAACCTGGAAGAACATAAATATATTCCCATATGAAGAGAATGTTATTTTAAGCACACAGTTCCTTTTCAGCTATCCTACCACTGTTACTGGGCAAAATGCTTCTCAGGGAAGTGTAGGTAACCTTGTAATAAACATAGAATAGTGAACCTCTGTTTCTCTCCTCACCCCTTCATAAGGCCATCAATGATAAAAAGGTTTTCCAACTCATTCAGCTCGTTGCTGTCTTGCTCCTATATTCAGAAAGCTTTATAGCCACTATATGAAGTCCTGAATCTTTTTGAATGTAATTCCGAATGCTTCAGTCACCACACATATCTTTTTGCTCTTTTAAATCATACCCTAATTTTGAATTGGGCAAGAAGTACTTCCACGTGCAAATTCTTAATACGCTGTCTTTCAAATTCATTAAATGAACTTATCTTTACACTATGAGGAGCACAAATAGGAAATGTTGGTTTACATTCTCAATACAAGTCATGTGTCTATTTCTTGCACACATTTATCTCACTGCTACACAGCCCCAACTATTTCTATTTATTTTCAGGATCTCTGCCTATAACCATTCTTGACACTAACTCCACTTTCAATGTATATTTTTTGGAGACTTTTGGAGTCTTCATTTATGTCATAATTCGGGACATAGTACACTATTGGTGCAGTAACATTTTCAGCTTTTACCCATCTTAAATATTTCTTCTTTATGTAAGAATTGAACAACATCCATGATATTAGGATCTTCCTGCTGAGCAATTATAGCTACATTAGAACCTATGTAATTACAAACTATTTCCTAAAATAATCTGTTGTGCTGTGTTACTGGCAACTTTGCATTTAACAGCGTATTAACAGCTCATTCAGCCTGGTTACATTTATCTAAAGATCTTCACTGTTTTTTCTAGATTCATTTAACCTCAACATTTTGTTACCTGAAAACATTACTTCATTACTACCTCCCTTTTTGTAACTATCATTGAACACATTAAACAAAGGGGTCTTAATACATAGTCATTAATGGAATCTAGTAAAGGCCCAAATTAGCACATTCAAAATTTTGCTTTATTGAAAATGAATGTTACAAATGTCATAGTCTGTTTTGGTTTTACTGTAGTCAATGTCTTACAAATTGTGCTTTGAAATGCAAGGATCAGTAACAATGATTTTAACTGAACCTTGTCTCAATTTGGGCACTTTATAAAAAGAGCGTCCAAAGTAAACCTTGAGTAGCATACCACAGAACATTCAGTAACTTTCATGCCATTAGAACTAACCCACGGACAGAACACATCAAAATTGACAATTTTCTTACCACTTTCTCCCTAGAACGTAGAACTCCCATTTTCCCAAAGCGTACATGGAAAGGGGAACACTGGAGATTTCCATCTGGCTGACGTACAACAATTATATCTATACATCCCGACAGTGTGGCTGGGTTTAGTCCCTTATAGAGCTCCTTCACGGTTACAAACACTTGCCCTGCTAACTGTCCAACGTAATTCATGGTTTGGACCTGAAAGGCAGAAGAACAAATAAGATTTTGGTCCCTGCTTTACATTTTAGAGACATCTGAGAGACAGAAATTCAGCAGTGGGGTATTGTCCTGTTTCACAAATTAACAACTTCACAAAGAATCAGGATTTCCCACCCAGCTTATTTTACAGCTGACACATGTTTGCAGAGCTATTAAAAGACAAAAGCAAAAGAGATATTGTAAAACAGAGAATTGTAACAACTTTCAAAAGTTCTTAAAATCAGTTGCATATAAAACCACTGTCAGACTTTCAGACTCTACAGCTCATAAACATCTCCAGTTACCTCTGAAGACAAAAGCATTGCTTCCAAAATAACATCTCCTATCACTTACTGAGCCCTCAACACCAAATATACTTTTCTCATGTATTTCTACAAGCTTTTAAGGGCAGGGGAAGTGAATGGTTTTAAGCAGATCTAATTTTCCACTACACTGAAGTCAAAGACTATTTTCCCACTTTACATGGATTTTTCCCATTAAAAGATTATTATAATGCATACTCATAATACATATGCATTAAGGTTTGACAAGCAACCTTCAATCCAGGGCATCTGAACTTTAGAGTGCTTCCTAAAGCAACTTCACTGCTCTTGTTTTAAAAAAGCCTTTCAGCATCATCAGGTTTATTAAAAAATAGGCATGTGATGATGGTTGAAGTGATTTGCTTTATTTTCCCTGCTCCTGCATTTATTTAATACTTAGCATTTAGTTTCCTGCTTCTACTCTGTTAATGCACATCCTATTTGTGATCCGTTAATACACTTAGTCCCCTAGACAGGACAGCATGAGTATTCAGATATACTTAAAAGTTCAAAAAGTCTTTCAAGGGCTCCCAAAATATGAATTAATTTAAACAGATACCTTCCTGAACAGTACAGATTTTCAGGACTTCCGGTGTCTATTTTTTTCACTATTTTTCTAACACTTCTAAGATACTGATCTCAGCAAAGTCCTTGTGCACTCAATATAAACCATATAGCTCCATAAAAGTTCTCTGCTAGGCTGTACTACATCACCTGGACATCAATAAAAGAGACACTTGCAGGGCAGGCAAGACAAAAACTCCCCTTGATGGCAGTAAGACCACAATTGATCTCAGAGTCTGAGACAGTCAGTGTGCTGAGCTGCACAGCAAGTGTTAAACAGCATCATCTGCTACAATAGAGACTCTTTCAGCTGGGATCTTTCACAGACAACAAAAAAAGACGTAAGTGTGAAATGCTGGAAAAAGAGCTCCAATTCTTAACTGTGATTTATACTTGGAAACAAAAGACAATTAAAAGAGTGCAGTGAAAGCATTACATTAAAAAAAAAAAAAAAAAAAAAAAGGAAAGTTAGGAAATGCTATAATTAAAGCTGTTTTATTTAATTAATGATCATTTGTGGGTTTGGGGTTATTTCCAAAAGTCCCTCCACATTGGATGGACTGAAGCTTTGCTTTCTTCTCTGTTTCTATTGCAAATCATGGGTATCAGGACACAAACCATGCTCTGAAGGAAGAACTATTTATGTCCTCTTGGGCTTTACAGTAGTCATCACTGCCTAGACCCTGAAAAGCAATGGATGGTCTCCCCATCTGACAACTGGGGAGCTGAACTGCAAAAAGATCAAGATTAAAACTAGGCACTAACTTTGGAAACCAGACTTTTTAAAAGTATTTAGTATGCAAGATGTTAACTAATGAAAGAACAATCCCTAAATACTGTTTGGAGAAGCATTTCTGCACAGGCATCTAGAAAGTGCCATCTATTGAAAAGTCAACACACGAAAACTTCATGGTAGAAAGAGCAATTATATTCAGTTCTCCGGTATTCGATTGACATTAGCACTCCTACATTAGAAGCCTGTCTTCCTGAATGCAAATGTAGCAGTGAGCTGTTTCATAGGGACCTGTACTTGAAACTCATGCCGCACCCTACGCTGTGTCACAGAATGACAGGCTGGAACAGACCTCTAAAGGTCACCTGGTGCAAGCCTGCCCAAAGGAGGGCTACCTTGGACCCAGTTTGCCCATGACCTTGGTCCTGTTCTCAGTCTTTTCTAGGATGGAGATTTCTCAGCCTTCCTGCACTCCTGGTCCTATGTTTGTCTGTCCTCAACAGCAAAAATTTTCCTCCCAGTATCTAATCTAAATTGCCCTTGTTGCAACTTATGTCTGTTGCCTCATACTATCACTGTGCACCTCTAAGATTCTTCTAGCTGTGTTTCCTCTATAACCCCCAACAGTTACCTGTAACTGAATACCCTGAAGACTGAACAAAATTAGCTCTCCCACCCTCTCCTTTTCAGTCATAAACTCTTACCCCCTAATTATCTGGGTGGCCATCATCTGAACTCTTTCAAAAGCTGGCACTAGATAGCTGCAGAGCAAAGTTCAGAAGTGAGCCTCCATGGTGACAGATGTAAGCAAAATTTTAAAATTATCCCTTTGCTTTGAAAAAATACTTCTTTCTACTGGGAATTCTTTAGGATAGTAAAGCACAATATGAAACACATTTCTTAGTGAGCTAAGATTAAATTTAAAGATGGCTACAATTAGACTTAAAATTACATGCTGTAGTTCACTCCAATTAATGCTTCGTCCTGCTGAAGCAACAAAATTTCTAGGTGTAAAGCCACCACAACTTCCTTGGTAAGGAAGGAGTTGCTGGGACAGTACATACACCCCACTGTTTGGGAGAGTTACGGGCAGACAATCCAAATATGAGGAATCACACTCTTTAAAATATGCACCAGCAGATCTCCTGAACAGACCATTTTGCAACTATTCTTGTTCACAACAAATCTTAGCAGTGCTCCTGCTTTGGACACAGAAATTATTGTTATACTCATGAATTAAAAAATACTCTAGGACAAGTGGCAGAGAACAGCTTGCTTCCATACAGTGAAAATCCCTTATCCTTGAAAAGAAAGTGTCACATTCAAACTGTCAGCTGGTGATGGACACTCTGTTCAAGAAGGGCTGAACATGTCCTGTGCAACAAAATCCTGTGCAAGAAAGAGACTAGGAGACTAATCACATAAACCCCACTTCCTCAGGAAACCAGACCAAAAATGGTTTATATTTCGAATGTAGGGAACAAAAGATGTTGTAGTGAAAATGAGGAAGAGTTCAGAAATTGGACTCTGATAGATATAGGCCCTTTAACCTAACTTTTATATAGGCCAACCAAAGCTGAGTTTGTGTGGAGTCTGAGGTTTTTAAAGTTTATACTCTGAACATAAATTCAGTCCATACTATGTCTGTACTCCAGGAAAACAACATTCCTGAAACCCCAGAGAGACTGCATGTGGTTTTGGAGCAACACTTTAGTCTGGCCACTTCAAGATGTCTTTCACTTACTAACCAGGCAGCACCAACTTCAGCAGTAAACATGAGTGTATGTCCTGGGTTAAACCCCACAGTGCCTGCCTCTGAATTACATCGAATTTGGTAAAACACTTGTTCTCACACCATGCTAGTGGACATGGCATAGGATACCTTTTTGCTGCTAATAAAATTCAGAATCCTTTTGATGCAACTTTGATGCAAGTGAGAACAGTCTGTACTGCTTTTGTCAGGATTTTCAAATGGCTTGAGTTTTGTTCTTTGCCAGGGGACACTCCACAGCTCTACGTTATGCATATATTATGAAATTAAATGCATTTTCTTGTATTTTTTTTATGTCAATTTAACTAGCATCAGCTGTCAGGAGGTACAGAAAATTTCCAACTCTTTTGATTATTAAAGGCAGCAGTTATTTTTCAGAATTGATCATTCCATGAAAAAATAAGTGAAAAACAAATAGGCAGGTGTTCCGTTGTTAGTTAACTGATTTATTAACTTAGTAAAGATTGACGTAACAAAGATAATTCCTTAAAGTCCCGCTCTGCTGGATGCCACAGTAAAATCAAATGCATTGTCATCTAGATAATCCACTTTTTTCATATAGGTACACCACACTATGTCCTAATTCCACTGAAAAGGCTAGCAACTGTACCTTTCATGGCCTGTTCTTTACAGTCTAGCTCTTCCCCATACTATTTCATCTTTCTTTACCTTGTTTTGTCAAACAAAACACTGAAAGTCATAGGAACTAAAGGTCTTTTTTCCTTTTGCAAGACCCAGTGTCTCCTCAGGTGGCAAAATACAATGAACAGCGGGTTAGACATCCCCACATGTACAAACTATTGAGATATACAAGTGCTAGTCAACATCCTCTAAAGATGGACAGTTTATGAAAAAAAATTTAAAACTAAAACACAATTTAGGTAGCATGGTGTAAGAGTAATTAAAAATTGAAAACCACGTCATCTGGAAGATATGAAATCTCCAGTAGACAAAATTTTGAAAAGCAGGATGAACATCTGTTTGGATTGGTTTAGGTACAGGCAATTGCAATCTCTGGTACTAGCTGGTCTGGCCACCAAGAACAGACTTTGGCACATTTTCATTCACTATCACGGATGTAATATTTAGGTCCCTTTTGGCTCCTTTTCTCAGGTTCTACAGCTATGACTGTGCACTGGTTTTGTAGACCATGAGAGGAAGATGTGGAGAAATGATAAACATAATATAAACCTGATTCATCTGGTCCCTTGATCTGCCCTTGGCTTCTGTTTGAAGATGTTAACCTTGAGAGAGATGGCACTGTATTTCTACTATGTAGGGAGCACAATATAGAGGTTCCTTCCAGAGAATTATTCCTCATTCACAAAAAAAAAAAAAAAGTAAATGCACTTTGACTCTAGTTATTCTGTAAATAGGTGGGCAAACTGCCCAAACCTGCTTAGGGGCACATTTTTTCCAGACTTCCCCATAGGCAGAGTGGCATGGAACAGACCATATTCCTGCAGGTGATTTGACAATACATCTCGTCAGTACATCAGGGGACAGGTGCAATTCACTTGTACATTCCAAATCAGAAAGCAACATGCAGCATATGGATGGCTCTACACCAGATTAACAGCATTTTGCTTCCTGTCAGCCAAATCTCCAGAAATATTTTAAGGTTAGGATTGTTCTGGGTTTAATTCTGTTAGGAACTATTTGACTTCTCTTCCAAGCTTGCCAAGGCTAGTGACAAAACCTGTGACTTCTTAAAACAGCCGGACAGTCAAATGGATCAAAAGTCAAACTTATCTTCCAAGATGTCAGTCCCTCCCAGAACCCACTCACCCACTCACTCACATTCACTCATAGATACAGACTTTCACTATGAGATGACTATTCACTTGGTTCTGGTAATTATTATTCAGTCCAAAACTTCACAAAGTCCCCGTAAAGGGCAGAATATTTTCCTTAGAGCAGCTGGAATCAAAAATTCAAATTGAAGACTCAGAATGCCTGTAATGAATCCTTATGTTTGAACAAAGGGAAGGCTGACCTATAGTCCCACAGTCAGGGTATAGGACTGGCACTCTGAAGTCCAAGAGAATTGTTTCATGGACAGTCAAAGCATTCAACCATGTTCCCCACACCAACCTCCAAACTACATTGCCAACGCTCTCAAATCTTGCCCTTGTGCCAGCACTGAAAACTAACACCACTAAAGCCATACAAAAAGAATTTCCAGATGGATCAATGGATGACCTGACTCACCACATATGTATAATATTGCTAGTATCAACTAAAGAGAGAAGCTGAGAAGGAGGCAGTGGTGGGTAGTAAAAGGGACACCTCTTTTGGCATTTCAGGTAATCTTGAAATCATGTCTCAAGACTTGTCTCCTCCTTTTACAGAGATTTCCTCGGAGACCTCACAGTTCTTCCTTGATCTCTCTGCACCTCAGCTTCCCAAATAAACAGTGCTTCCCTTCACACTGACACCCCTTTGGACTGATGCTGCACAAATAGGATCAAACTTCACAACAAACTGAAAAGTACAAACCAATGCCAGAAACTGAGAATTTTTGAAATAACTGGAGAATATATAGTAGATCATGTACTGTGCTGCCCTGTGCTACTGTCCTGATTCCAGAGAAGTAACATAAATCCGAGTGGAAGCACAGCTTAGTACCTCTACTTTATGCTGATACCTCATGTGACTTGGTGACCTTTCTCTCAGCAGTATTGGAAAATAAATTTCTTAGGCTACAACTTTACATTTTCCCAATCTCAGAGTTTACAGTAAGCTCTTACTGTACTTCAACTGTTTTTGATGACTGCTGTGTGCTTGTGTGCTCACAAATAAACAAATATGTGCACCTGCACATCCTCAGTTAAGGAAAAGGGACAAAAACTAAACCTTGCCCAACTCCCTTACAGACCATGCTGAATCAGTTAAGTTGATATTATCAGGTGGTCTATAGTCCACATTAGTGAATTTTGAGCTACCAGAAAAGAGGAAAGTATCTAAAACCATTAGAAACTATTTTCATGGCTTTATGCCTAAAATCATAACATAATAATGTTGAGTCTTTCCCATCTTATCTCCTTCACCATCTCCCACTTTTTCTCCAGTTCTTTTCATTGAAATAGGCTCATTTTACTGTAAAATGAGTACATCCAACTGACTTCTGAGTACATGATGACAGCAAAATCTTATCTATGAACATTAATCATTTTCTGGTATTTGTTTCCTAAGACAGCAGGAAGGCATCCAGAAAATAAAATATACAAACCACTCCAAAACACCCTCCAGACCATGAACAAAATCAGATCCATTGGCATTGATGACTTTAGACGTGAAAGAAAAAAATATCTGCTAGTTCATCTGCAACATCAACGCTGAGATCCTGTTATTAGTAGAGGCCTCTACACAATTCCTCTTTTTGAAAGATAACAAAAATATTGCAGTTTTGTCTTCTCCCCACCCTCCACAAGACACATTGTCTTTTACTTTCTCAAAAAAAAACCCAAAACATAGTATCTGAAAGTATACCCAAACTATCTGAAAGTTTCTCTTCATATGTGGCAGCAGCAGAGACAGGTTCTGCTGTGCCACTAAATCCCTCTGGCCTGTCAACGCTTTCATTATTCCACCTCAGGGAAAGCACTAGCGAAGAGCTGGTACTAACGCAGCAATTTGCATCAGCAGTTGCCGACCAAAGGAAGGCAAAACATCATCGCCAACGTAAAAAGTGAAGTAGCGCAGACGGCCACCGGACTTCACACAGCTGGGCAGGAGCAAGGACCCCGGACCTACACCCTCCCCTCAGCTACCCAGCTCCCTCTCAACACAAACCAGGAAGGCATCAGATTTCCACCCCCCGGTCCACAAAGCACCCTTCAACCCCAGGTGAACCCAACAGCTCCGCTGCTTCCTGTCGCTCCCAAAAGCCAGAGTCCTCGACAAGGAATAATAAGCAGGTGCTGCGAGCAGCCGCCCGGAGCCCCGCCAAGACCGGCGGGATGCCCAGGCCGGAGGGACCCGGCCCAACGCTCGGCAGAAACAGCCTGGCCTTCCCCGCCCACCTCAGTCCGGGGAGCAGTGCTCCCCTTCCTCCGTCTCCTCTACGCGCAGCAGCGGCCGCCCCGAGCCCCGGCACCCACCTCTGCCGCCCGCCACCTCCCGCAGACTCCACTCGCCGCCGCCGCCGCCCTCTTTGTGCGCACCACCCGCCGCGGCGACGGGAGCGCGCCCGGCTGCCCGGCGGTGCCGCCCCAGAGGAGGGACCGCAGAGCCGGGGGAAGGCGCGGACGGGCTGGGGGCAGAGGGCGGGCGGGGAGAGCGCCCCGGACCGGCACTGGAACTCAGCTGCCTGGGGCAGGGCGACGGTGAACCGCACCGCGGGCAGGCCAGCCCCCGCCCCCCGCATCACCGGGGGCGATGGCCGGTCGACCGCGCGGCCGGCGGACCGGGCCCCGGGGCGGAGCGGCGACTGGGCACCGGCGGCGCTGAGTCAGCGCAGGGCGGACGGGCGGCGCTGCGGGGATCCCGCGGCCGCGAGATGGGGGCGGCCGTTCCGCTCCGCCCCGCGGGCCCGAGGAGCCTCTCGGGTCACTTCCGGAGACCGTCGAGGGCATTGGCATCGGCCGCTGCTGTGCAGGGAAATTCTGCAGCGCGGACCTGTAATTTTGTTTGTTTCTTTAAACCGTTACTTCAAGCTTGAAATTATCTCATCTCAGTCGATGTCAAAAATGTCTAACAAGGGAGACATCTTTAATCAGATTTGTTGGTGGAAAACCAGAGAATGGAAAAGGGAATCGTTGAGCCCAGGCAGGTTCTTGAAAGGCACCGATTGAAGCCAGTGGTTCCAAGAGTGCAACGCTCGCGGCCATAGGAAGCACTTCTTTCAGCATCATATGCTTAGGCATTGTAAATAAATGCGATTAAATGAAGTTTTTTCCACCAGACAGTGGTTCCCTTCCATTTAAACCCTATTGTAGCCTCTTTTTACACTGCGTGCCTTACGTGGATAAATAGGGAACTGGATGTCTGTGATAAAAATGAACTGATAGAGGAATCTTAAAGGCTTTCTCAAGTCTGTTTACAGATGACAGAAGAGGGCAGTGCAAAACAAATAAGCGGGAAACAGACTAACATGGAAAAAAGAGGACAAAGGATATACACACCAAAAAAAAAAAAAAAAGGATCAAAGTTCGTTAGTTGAAGAGACAGATAATTTTAGGCTTTTCAGAGCTGGATTTCATGCATCTACATGTTCTAGTCCCCAAAATGTACAAGCAGCTGAAACCTGGGAAGAGTTCCTTGTCTAATAATTAGCACTTAAGCCTTCCATTTTCTCTTAACTTTCCAGTTATACTGTAAAACGGTGTAATTCCCTCTAGGTCATCACTTGATTTGAATCCTTCAAGCTGTTTTCCCCTGGCACATCCTCCTCCTGTAGTTCTGTTAACTGTTTCCACCCACGTTGCCTCATCTTTGTACAGTGCTCAACTACCACAGAACAGCTGGGTGTTGGGGTGTGGTGCACACTCACAGACTCAAATTGCTGGTTCTTGTTCTCCTCCGTTCCCAGTTACACAGCTACACTAATGAGTTCACCTCAGTTTTAGAACAAAAAAGTTAGTGAAGACAGTTTCTGCCTGGACACAAGAAACAAGAATATTTACTTAATCTCAAAAACAATATGCAACTGAGCCCAGAAATACCTGCAGTTTTGTTTCCCAGGCATATCACATCTAATCCCTTCTCAGTGGGCAGTCAGTAGGTAAAGAGACGTGACAGTAAATAACCTGATCCATGATGTAAACACGAGAAGCGGTGCCTGTGCTGGCTGTGGATCCTCTTCCTAGGGAGCTATGTTTTCTCTTCCTAGGGAGCTGTGTAAAAATAGCTGTGATCCACACTAGATGCCATGAAAATTGCCAAATGCATACAGAGCAACAGTAAGCTTCCATTAACAGCAGAACACCATCTTCATCCTTCTGTGCATTTCTACTCTATTCTTACTGATGATGTGACCATGGCACATGGTTCCTCAGATTACTTCTCTGGAACAACCTCTGCCAACTGATTCTGAAATGCTTACTTGTTTTGTGCTGCAGTTCATCTCATAACTATTCTCACCAGTTACATCTATATAGAGGACCAAGAACTAGTACATAATCTTCCATACCATCCAAGCCTTAGAGTGGTCATGGCTGTGGTTTTGTATCAGCACAATGCAGAGTTTGGAGGACAGTATGGTCAAAGACAGTTCCTAAAAAGCTATCTGGAATCACCCATAAAACTAGATGGGTGAAGGGGTATGGTTAGTAGACATGCTCTGCCCTTGCAAGAGAATAGTCCCTGATGGTGTCATTTTCAAAACATGCTCAGGAGTGATCAAGTTCTGAACTCTTACCATTTTCTTCCTGTAACATTTCCCCCTTGATTTGTTTCTTCCTGGAGGCATTTTGTTGAGCAACACAAATTTGTTTCCCAAGATTTGAATTAAAACTGTCCACAAACTTTCAAAGGACCTATTTCCAACAATTCTTCTTCCCACTCCTTTGCTGGTCTGTTTGTACCTGCCCATTATTACCAGACTCTCAATCTGTGTCCCAAAGAACTTATAGTTTACATATTCACTCTGTGTTTGTACAGTTGTGGCACAGTGGAGTTCTAGTTTATGGTCTGGGCTTATAGTTTTTATGGAACTATGGTTACATAGTTACTAGTAAGAATAAAGTTAAGCTGTGTAATCTTCTCTAAGCTAATAAAACTGGGTTTAAAAAAAAGTCAACAGCACAGAAGCATAAAACTCTAGATTCCTTAGAGAGCATTACATAAGTTCATACAGGGGAAGAAAACCAAACCGTCTTCAATTCTAGCTTGGGCCACTATATTTTCCTTGCAAGTATGTTGTCAGTGAGAAAAATAACCACCCAAAACAAAAAAAAAGTAATTATTTAAGACATTATCAGTAATGTCTGGTATTTCCCCAACTAAAACTGGAGTTCATGTTCAGGCATTATAGTACCTGGGTCATGAATGACTGCAATTGTTAATGCATGCACACTGTGCATGTAAAAATTATTCAGTACAGAGAAAAGATGAGCTTTTAGCTTTTAATTTATAATTAACTCTCTAGCAAAAAATATCTCTAGAGTCTGGTGCTGACATTCTCTATATTATTAATTTGGAGTAGCTCAGGCAATATAAGTTAAGAGTTGATCTAGCTTTATTCCAGTGTAAACATCAGAAAGTATTGCACTCTAATTCTGTCATTACCTGATTAAATGTCCCACCATCTTAACAAAGGAATAGTTCTCCTAAAATAAGTAGATATTATTATACAGTACCTATAGTTACCTATGATAATCTACTGAACTCTCTGTCTAGGTCACTTTATTTTTTCCCTTTTTCTTTTCCCTTCAAATCCAATTATCTAGTACTTGATTTTGTGCTTCATTTGAAGGCATAGTAGTGCTGGTTATTGTAGTGTGTAAAGCATGACAGTTAATCTGTCTCTAAGTGTTTGATTTATTTGAGAATTCTTTTTTTTTTTTTTTTTTTTTTTAAGTGTAAATAGATGTTATCTCATTGCAAAAATTTCTAAAATGTTTAATTTGTTGCCAGGTTTGTCTGGCTTGCTGGTTTTGTTTTGTCTCTCTACCTGGGATCGACTGTTCCCACTGTTTCACTATCTGAGTTGTAAACAACTTTGAAAAGAGAAAGAATGCCATCCTTGTCCAACATAAAGCCATACAGGGCGGATTTTATTCCATATGAAACCAACTTGCTTTTGGCAGTGTGTTCAATCTGTCACATTTAGTGCAGATGCTTCTGGCCTGCACCAGACATCAAATCTGCCTTGCCAGAGCTCCTCACACTGCCAGCTTTAGTTTTTGGATTTTGCTTTGCATGTGGTCACACTTCCCAGGTATAGACACTGTCTACAGATAGTTGCACACGCTGGCCAATACACTTCTGACATAATTTCTCATCTTCCTTCTTTACCCTCACTGATAAGATGTGGGATGATGACATTATCCTCAGGAGGACTGTGATGTCATCAGTACTATAAACTTTAAGTCATCAATGAGGTGGGGTAGGGACTGGCGAAAAGAGAAACTGAGAGGATTATTTTGTCAAATGATCAAATGTGGGGTTGTCATTTTTCAGGAACTATTGCAGCTGGAATTAGAAGCAGGACAACAGATACTGATGATGTACCAAAATGCCCATCTGTAACAACAATACACTTATCAGCTATCATGCCATCAGGGCTTGCATTGCATAATCAAATTTGATTTTGAAACAAGTATTTTTGCACTTTGTTTTGTGACAGATACACAATTCCCCTCCCCTCACTGAAAATATAATCCCAAAAAAGAGGATCCGTTGCCTATGAACTACTAGACAAGTTGGGATTTTCCTTCTCAGAATATAACAAACCTTGATGATGAAGGTTCTCCAAAGAGCCTTTCTTTTTTCCTCTACATCCACATCCAGCCTTGCAAAACCATGAAAACCTCAGTGCTTGCTTTATATCCTAGCAACTATTTCCACAGTCAAAACTCAGTTCTCTGATACAAAATACTTGGCTACTGAGAAACAGAGGCAGCTATTGACTCGTATGATCCAAATATGGTCAAAGCAAAAGAGTGTAGGAATATTTAAATAGGGAACAAGAGACAATATATCAGCCCTGCTGGAGGTCCACTTCTAACAATCTCATCAGAAAGTAATTTAGCTCCAAATCTGCAAATAACCAAGCTTGAGCTCTCCAAATATACTCTTAGAAAGCTTAGAAAATCTTGAGCCCAAATAAATCAAAGCAATCACAGTGTATGAGATTAAGGATATAGCAGCAAAAACATCAACATGTTCTTTCTTAAGACAAAGCCCAGAATTCCTGCATAGGCATGTTCAAACATAGACTTGTATTCTGCTCAGGCAAAACACATACTGATGTTTAAACATGCACACATACAAAAAATGGGAGGTCATGCACAACTTCATGGAATACTGCTCCATCCTGTTTTGGACTAAAATGCTTTCCAGACCTAAAGCTAGCTTTTCATCGGTCCAATAAATCCGTGATTGACTAACAAAGCTTTTGTGCAGAATACTGTTTTCAAAGCATAGCAAATCAAAAGCAAAATAATCAGTATTATTTGTTTAGAACAAAATAGTACAAAACATGCTTTGAGAACTTCAAACAAAGCTGCTCAACTTCCCAGGATATAATCTTTCCTTTACTATTCCTACAACTCTTTCAAACTAAAATAGCAATCTTAATCTTGAAGAAGGAAAAATATTTCGTACTCTTGAGACGATTGTTTCTTTCCTCTCAGACTTGTATCTGTAATTCCTACTTCACACTGCCTACTGATAGGGAATTATCCTTGCAAACAGGTTCTGAAAGTTGTTGCTCGCAGGTTGTAAAGTAACACACTGTGATTGGTTCACTGTATTGTCACCTTACTCTTCAAACTAGTCCCTCCTTCCCATAACTAGCAAAAATGTAACAGCTGTAGCCAACTTAAGTTTGAAGTTCATTCTGTAACTCTGCTGAGAGAGTGAATTGTCCAAATTCAGATTTTATAAAAAAAGTAACAATACCTGGGGCTTCACAGAAAAATTCTTCAGTTCTGTGCAGACCAGGATATAAAGATATGGGGATATGGCTTAGTGGTGGACTTGGTAGAGTAGGGTTTATGGTTGGACTCAATGATCTTAAAGGTCTTTTCCAACCTAAATGATTCTACAATTCTACTATTCTATAAAAGTGGTTGCTCTGTGTGTGGCTCCTGGTAAATGAAGGGGCACTCTGTAGCTATGAGAAGCAGGTTTACTTGGCTTTGAAGTCAGAAAATTCTGCACTATCTCAGGTACTGCCATTAGTTCAGACTGTCATGTAAACTCAGTGAAAAGGATTTTAATCTCCCCTTGAGAAATAGACAGATGGGGGATTGTGAGCAGGCTGTCAGGGGAAGAAACGGACACTGGCTGCTTTCTCCCTTTCTGGTGAACTGATGGGGGAAGGCTCTGCAAGCTTTGGCTGAAAGTTCCCCTCTTCAGCCCTATCTTAATATTTTTGCTGAAAAAAAATAAAATTTAACTCCTTGCTACTTTATTTTCTTTATTTTTTTGGTCTCACTAAGACTCAACTTTCTTGAATATTTAACATGGCAGAATGTAACAAGGTTAGGGCATTTTTTAAAACATCTGTGTATATCATTTAAAAGGGCACTTTTCCAGTTCTCACAATTCAGCTTGAGCAGCAGGTGTGGATACTGCATCTCCACCCGAAGGGCTGATGCCTTCTCTCCGCAAGGCTTTCTGTGACAGTGAGGCTGACATAAGGGTGCAAGTCTGCTCAAGAGCTTTGGCCCTCTGGTCTTTCCACACTGTCTTCTCATTCCTTCTCAATGTGAGCTGTAAGGACACCTTAATCTGGCAGCACAGGTTTCAAACCTCCCTGATCTTGAACTTCTAGACTGCGTAACAGGTGATTCAAGGTGAGAGAAGAGACACTGTTTCGGGATAAGCTGTCTTAGAGGCATTTTCTTTTCAATTTTATTCTTGAGGATTTTAGTGATTATGGTTTACATCAAGGACTGTGCTTGTTCTGGATTTAAAGTAGAGTCATCCTTTGAATGCTTGTGATAATTAATCCAGGCAAATTTTGAGCTGCATGAAACAATGATAATGTTAAAAAATATATTTGGTTTAAGCAAATGATCTTTTCAGTTAATCTTACTGTTGTGGGCTGATCTGTTCTCAACAAGTTGAGGCATAGAATTAAATTCGGTACATGTAGTCACAGGACAATAAATTCCCTTTAATTGCTTGCATCAAGCCTGGGCAATTAATCAGTAAATAAAGTTGTTTACTGAAGTCTTACTCTTATCTAAGCAGTTCAGTCTCCTGCTTCAGGCTGAGGAATTGTATAAAACTCTCACTGGTACCTCTAAGTCATGTATGTTAAAACAGGTACCTCATCATTTATTTCAGTTTTGTACCTGTTATCTTTCTTTACATCTTCTGTAAGGGCATGCATACCTATGTTACAATATCTGACAAATTGACCTGATTTTTATAATTTATACATGCAGAGTGCTAATACAGTTCATATATGATATTTGCTTTGCAAAATCATGAAAATAATACTATATTTTAGTTCCATGTTCAAATTTCTGAGAGAAGTGACCCTGGTAACTCAGCAGTAAAACCTTCTTTCAAAATATTCCTGCTGTTGAAATGAGTGTGGTCTTTCCAGAAGTGTTACACCACTACAATCCCCGAACATTGTAATGAATGATATTTTAGAGCTGCAATTACACAGCATTTAAACTCCAGCAGTCTAAACCAAAATTATTTGGAAAATTAATCTTAGGTTTGCTGTGACAAACAGTATATCAGACAATCTGAATTTGGAAAACAAAGTATTAATGAAGGAAATACACCCTGTGGATTGAAAGGAAGCATTTCCTTTTTCTCATTTTTGCTCTTGTGTTGAAAGCTTAGCAAAAATTAGAATTTTACCCCAATAGAATGTGTCAATATTTGAATATTAATATTTGAACAAAGATTCTGAAATATAAAAGAGTCTTGAAGTATAAAAAGCACAAAAGTTTTTGCAAGCAAAACACCTGTCTTAAAGGTTATAAGGTTATGTAATCTGACCAGAAAGTATGATGTATTTGAATGGTTCTCGGGAGGCAATGATCCATTATAAGGAAATCTAATTCAGTGTTGAAGCCAATGAGGGTCAACTATCTGTCTGTGTATTTCTGTTTACAATTTGAAAAAAGTTTACAAGTACTTTCACAAGACTAATTTTGAGAACCTGTCTGTATTCAAGACTCAGAACACTGTGAAAATAATCAATCCCTGTTCCATAAATTTGGCAGAGGTGCTTCATCAAACAAGCATTTTGCATAGGTCTATGGAAATCATTTACTTCAGTGAAATTAGTGGAATCCATTTCATTAGGTCTATCTAGCAGGTTCTGGGACAGAAAGCCTTTGTCCTGGCAATCTGTATGCTTTACATATTCCGTTATGCAAATCTGAGAATTCATCAGAGACTTTGCCTCATTCCTGCTACTTGCATTACGGTTTACTGTACAGTTTATCTACTGCAGACAAATCTACATACCATGAACAGCCTTCCAAACCTAGCAGCCTCTGCCCACAAAAGCAACATAACCTTGTTTTACTACTGTTTGCACATCAGCAACATTGTGTTCAGCATATCATGTGCAAAGAGAATTCCCATCCCAGTGAGTTTAGAGTCTGAAAAGTATCAGGCCTGATGCTCAGTCCACACAAAGCAACATAATCCCACTTAAGCCAGTGAACTCCCTATTACATAAGCAAAGGGTCTTGCTCATTGGTTCAAACAGGTGGAATTTTTTTTTTTAAAAAAAAGCAAGACTAGGAACAGGCAAGAAGGTTGTGCTTTGTATCTAGCTCTGCCATAGTACAAGAACAAACAAAGGTCTGGTTAGAAAATGAAAAAAAATAATTATATTTGATAGAACAAAAAATAAAGTCATACCCACAGGTAGCTCAGAGTCATGTCAACGTACATGTCTGCTTCTGATCTGAACTCTTCAGACACCCTGTTTTTCCCCATGCCCACCCCCACACTGCAATTTGAGCAAAACAAAAAAGCCTCCCTGTGCAGTCATCCCAGTGATGCCAGATGCCCCTCCCCTGCAGCCCTACGTGACAGCCCAACTCATCCACCCTGCATGTTTTGCATGTTGCTTGCATGGGGTTGGAATCATGCTTATTGCTCATCTACCTTGTTCAGGTCAGATGTAATTTATCCTGTTGAATTCTGCTTCCTGTGGCAGATTTAGTTTGATATGTTTTATCACTTTCCATTTCATACTACTGACGTGTCTGTACAGACAGAGGCACCAATTAGTGCAAATGTCTTGTCTGCAACATCTTTGTGATTTTTTATCATTAATGGTTTGCTAAATTTCCACGTTCTCCCTTCTATATAACATATTTTAAATATAGCACATCAATGTCACACAATTCCTCCTCCTTCTCTCCTTTATGTTTTTCTGTACTACATTGTGAGAAATCTAGAACAAACAGTGTAATAATGACATATAAAAATCAATTCAAAATTTTGCCTAAATAAAACATAAACTGATCCTTCTTAAAGCATAGACTTATTGCAAGAATGCATTATCCTTAGTTTTTTCAAAGTTACAGTATAAGTTCATGTGACATTTTAATTACCCAGGAGATTTTCTTGTAAAGTTCAGAACCTCACCTCAGTGCTGATCCAAATGTTCCCAAAATTTGGAAAAGAGCAAGTATATCTGTAGTATTGCTTTGCATATGTTTAATTTTTAGGTTTTATGCCGTCTTTTGCTAATTGGAGTCTCTTCCCTGTTTATTTTACTGGCATTTTGAATTCCCAGGTACCTTTCTGTCTGCATAGCTCAACTACCAAATTGGATATCCAAACCCAATGCCTGCCATCAGCAACCAACCTTACTATCATTTCAGACTGTTTCACTTATACACCTGTCCTGTTTACATGACATTGTTAATATCAAACTCATCATGAATGTTAGATCCTCAATTTGTAAAAGTTGACATATTTTCATGGAAATTTTGCCCTACATCTTCCAGACCCAAACTGAAAAGCTGCCAGGCACTACCAACCAGCTAGCACAGCCAGGAGCTATAGGGAAGTCACCATATACTCTTGAATCAGGAAGGTTCCTCCCTAAACCATAGAGCATATCCTATACTGCATTGTGTAGGTTGTAGGCAAACACCTAAGTGGGATCTATGTGAGATAGCATTATAGGTAGGCTAACATTATACTCCACCCAGACTAATACATCTCCTGTGAAACCTACACAGAGCTGTATGGTGACTCAATAGTTCAGCTAAGCAGATGTCTACATGGCTCTGCTTGGTGCTGGGTAGAAATCCTACCTGTGATTTCAAACACATCCTCTAAATATTCTGCCCCACTATCACCATAAAAGTAGGTGACTGAAGAATACAGCCCGGAGTCACTTAGGAAATCAGGTTGTTTCTTAGATCTGTGTCTTTTCCCTCCTTCACCAATCATTCAGCAGGGGTAGTTCTGTGTCTGGGGAGGGAAGTGCTGTTCTCCCTCTCTCATTACTTCTCCTGAGTGGTTCTTCTGTCCAGTTTGTGGCTGTGTGCCAAGATCACCACCTCTCTGCCTCTAAGAAGAGCAGCAGCAGGGATGTCTGGGCATGTTTTTTCTGGCTTGGGTCATGTCTCGCATCTCACATTTCCTGTTTGCTTGCTGATTCTGTGCTTATTGCCAAATTCCCAAATTATTGTGCTGTTTCCATCCTTACCTTGCTAGTACCAGCCACATGTGAGGGCCACCAGTTTTACAAAGCCACCCAACCTTTCATTGCAATATCAGAGTGGGCATATAGTAACACAGTGTTCAAAAGGTGACACTTGGACTCACTGTGCTGGATACCAGAAGGTGGACAAGGGTTAACCACTGCCTTATCCTGTTTTCCCAAAGACCTACCAGACCTACCCTAAGGCACTGGAGTTAAAAAGCAAATGAACAACTAAATTCCTACATTTAGATTGCGAGTCCAGACGTTTCGAATCCAACCAGGATCTTTCATCAATGGAATCTGAAAGAAACAAAGAATAATGAGGAATAATACAGTTAATTAACTACATACAGAAGTTAGTGTATTCAGGCCTCAATTATGGTCCTTGAAAACAAGCTGTTCTCATGAATACTTCTCCGGTGATTCCTTCATAAGCCACATTGCCCTTGTGTCATCCTCACTTTTTATCTGTACTGAAAGATGTTCTTGATTACTTCTTTCCACCATCTCAGTTTTCAGAGATTTTGCAGAAGGATTCAATCCTCTGCGAGTAGGATATGTATCATCAGACAGAGAGAGCTTGGAAGCAGGGGATCCCTGTGAGCTCTGAAGAAGCATGTTTTGTTTATTCTTTTTCAGGATGGGAATGCCCAATGCAAAGGATAGAAACAAAGTTCTAATTGCACTCTGTTGCCTAGGGAAAAGATATTTTCATATGGTGGCATCCCTAGATCTGTTTATGGCACAGGAAGACCTCTAAAATCCAGTAGGACAGGAAAAGGAATTCTGTCAGACAAGAACACATTTCAGCCCCTTTGATGCAACCTGGATTTTAGGGGTTGTATAGCACAGACAGGACTTTCATGAGTAGTCCCCTGCTGACAAGCAACACAGGAACCTCAACAGTGTGGTTGCATTTTCAGAGTCAGAGCCCCAAAGCTGAGATGGCACACAATTACTGTAACAATCTCTTTTTGAATACACAGAAGTAGGAGTGAATAGTGACTTCATTTTTAAAGAAGCCACAGTTGCAAGACACATTTAGATAACTTAATACCTAGTAAAAGCAGAAAGTCTCTGGTGTTGCTGGAGATGATGGGATGCTTGTTTAAATTAACAGGAAAAGTTATGGAAGAGAAATTCTATACTGCATTTTATATTTTTTTTATTCTTTAGCAAAATTTTGTATTGAAAGGGCTAATTCTACAGGATTGATAAATATGATTAGATGAACAGATCAGCTGAAAGATTTCTCTTTGGTGTTTAGAAAAATTAACATTCAAATATGGACAAGATTGCTGGTGGTGTGTGTTCAAAAAAAAAATATTTATATTCCCTCATATTCAAATCTCAAAATTTTTCAAACACAAATACTCTCCAGAAAAAAAAAAAAAAAAAAAAAAAAACCAAAAAACAAAAAAAAAAAAAAAAAATATTCTTTTTTACAATTCTAAGTTTTAAGAAAACCCAAAAAATCTTTTATATTTTATT